>BLKR01012149.1:0-23054 GCA_011170035.1 Teleogryllus occipitalis | reverse complement strand
AATTTCATTACAAAACATTTAGTACAATTACACTGTGTAAGTATCCTTACAATACAATTTTAAATAATAGCTAGCGACGATACAACATCACGTACTTTCTGGCATTATTTCTAAATTCGCAATTTTCGAAAATTGATAGAGTTCAACGAAAATGGGAATTCTTTTAAGCGTCCCTTCTATCCCTAGAAAAAATTGAAGTGGGTTTTGAGATATTTTTAATATATACATCAATTTCATTCTCAAATTACTCTAAAACAACGCGGTTTTGCAATAAACTGTACATAACCTTTTCAATCTTCGCAAATACGGCGGGTTGGGTGAAAATGAGACTAGCAACATATTTTACAGTCTTTAAACAAAAAAATTGGAGCTCGTTTTGAGAAAAAGTTACAATTGTTTTAATTGCATTTACTTTGTCCCAAATTTTACGAAAAAAACTCATATTTTTCAACCATTGCACATGATATTATTTCCAGATCTGTCAGAACAGATTTCAGTAAGGAAAAAAATATATCAATATTACAGTTGTAGGAAGACGCCCAAAAATTTGCACGTCAGCAATTTTCTAAAAATAAGGGATGTCAACAAACACCATAATTGCACATTTCTCTTGCGTTCTGTACGTTACCCGAGGACAAAATTTAATCAAATAATTTGGTGACGTTTTGAGAAGATTTTGAAAATGGTTTTGAAACTTAATGTAAAGTACCATCAAAAATGAAAAAAAAATCCGTTCGAAACTCCCAAAGGCTCAGGTTCTTTCAGGTAGATTGAGGAATAACAATTTTGGAGAAAATCGGCAGAACGGTTTATGCGTTAGCGTTGACCACAAACGGACAGACAGGTTTTGGCGTCAATCGATTTTGAGGTATCAAGGACCCATAAAATATCCATTCTCGCTACACCACGAGTTAGAAGACATTGCATATTTTCAATTGTTCATATGTATATTACATTTGCAAAAATGCAAAATACTGTCTTTCTCGAATCGTTAGGACTTCTAGGGAACCATTTCAATAAAAGAAAGTAAAATTCAAAGACCAGCTGTATATTTATCATTAAAGCAACAATTAAACCAGATATTAAGCAATTAATTTGCATCTCATGTCAAAATTGTTATTTTGCTATCATCAAATCAGGGGCAATTTGGGGACACTCCCTGGCAGGAATAGCGCACATTTCGGAATTGTTTATAAAATTTTAATTGTTGCAAAATTGTTAATTCGCTGTTTTTGGTTCTGGGACATCAGAAAACCCTTCCCACGTTAGAATTGCAAAAATTGGGAATTGTTTATAATTTTACAAATTTTGCAATTCTTTTTTATTCTCTCATCTCAATTCCCTTTACACAAGATGCAAAATTCTGCAATCCAACCGGAGCTATCGCCTTTCGTTTTCGAGATACGCAATTGTTTATAGGATCTTAGCGTCTGATGACAACCCTCACTTGTTTCCAACCCCCAATTCATTGGATCTTGGCTGTCAAATATAAAATTCACATAGTTTGGCAGTGTCTTGCTTTCTGCTGATTAAATTGTATTAACGATTTGTGACTTACGACAAATCGGTGGAAATTGTTGCTCATAAGCTGTTTTTTAACTTTCGATTCTTCATGTATCGTTGACACACGTTTTATTATAAATAAATTCTCTGGCCAATTTCAAAACGCTGAGACTGTTATCCTGCAAATTTGAAGATTTCTTTGTGGTCGGATGCATTCTATTCAGTGGTGCAAAGTGAATGCCAATATGTTTAACGTCTAGCGAGGAAATTCATTATCAACAAATTATTTTGCAAAATGCTTTTGGACAGAGAGGTGGCATGAGAGATCATTTTCGTATTTATTCCACGAGGCAAGTTTTAGGCAGCAGATATATTCTGTGTGTTAATTTTAATTTTGGTGAAATTGAATCACATGTGAATTTTCAAATAGAACCATACACCTGTTTTACCTGTAATGAACATATCAATAGAGAAATTCAATGATGTCTCATTTGTTAATAAGTTAAAGAGTAATAATGTATATTTGACACCGGGCTTGAGCAATCCTTAACTCTAAGGCATGCAACGCTTATCAGTGGCTCTTCTAGTAATTCAAGTGGCCTAGCCTCGGAAGATTCCCTCGTTCTCCTCGCCTTAAAAGGCATAAGAGGCGGAGTCTGTAGAATGTGGCACCAATCCAATAACACTTCTTTCCCCTGGAGAATGCTTCGTTACTCCCTTTTGTAGGAACACGTTCTTGTCGTGTGTTAAATTGTGAAAAATAATTTAAATTCAATATAATAAACGAATAAGAGTTTTGTTTGCATTGTAATGCTACACATATTTAACTATAGAAATAAGACGTGCAACTAAACAGTATACACATGTTTTAGGAAGACGAAAATTCTTTCTTATTATAACACTCATTTGTATACTTTTCACAGACAATATTGAGAAGTACACCATCAATCTGATGATTTGTTCTGGTAATAATCGATCTTATACCTAATTGACATGTAATGATAGATATTTCTAATGTCTGGTATGGGAAATTAAGCATGAGCTCAGTTAATATTAATGAGAGAGCAATTTTGTGATGAAAATATTTTTTTGAATGCATATATTCCAAATCCATATACTTCCTTAACATTAATTAACGTTGTTTCCATTTCCATTGAAGGCAAGGACATAACATCCCTCACGCGCCTGTTTTGAAATGACCCTCAGAGAGGTCACTTGCTCTAGTCGCCGTGTTATTGAATTGAACTCTTGAAATGTTCTGTTCATACAGTAGTTCCCGAAACACGTAGTCACACCCTACTTTCAAACATTAGTAGATACCGCGGACTGTGAGACAGCACGTTAAGTTCGAAAAAACTTCATTCTCGTTCATGAGCGTGTGTTAATCTGTCCAACTTTTTTTGTGTCGGAGGGGCTGTGATTCTTGGGGAGATAATAGTGTAGTGGACACGGAAACCACTCTCTGCACCTAAGCGAGTTCGTTTCCTAGTGTGGACAAAACTTTTGGGGATTGGAAACCTTTCCGCGGACTTCATGAATTATTATAATATTGCGATACCAAATAGTGCGTCCTATTATCATTATAGTTTTAATTCAATTTTTTTTGGTCTTTCATTTTGTTTGCATTTTAATCAGTTTTCTGTTATATAATTTTGTTAATGTATTTTAAGAATGGGGTTTAACTGATGCCAATGTTATTATTGATTTAAGCTAGATTGCTGTTTCCAAGCACTCGGGGTTCAAGTCAAGTCTTATTGCGATCGGTGAGCTGAAGAATACCTGCATTAAGAGTGGACTGACAATATGCCAAGCTTCAGAAAAAAAATTTCAGAATCTAGAAGGGAATATTGATGACTAGAATAAAAGGTTGTAAAATGTCGCGATCGTAATAGTTGTGACTGTCAATCAAATAATATCCTAGCAGAATCTATAGCAAGGGCGGTCAGTTTTACCCGCATGGGCATTCGTGTTCCTATTTATGCCTCGCGGATGCTGCCACTCAAAATCGTCGCCGCAGCGGGCAACGAAAGAAATTTGAGCGCGGAAACATTCCTGGGAGGTGGGTAACTAACTCAATTACAAAAGAGAACAATGTTTTCATGAGTTTTTTATTAAATAAAACATAATAACTGTTGTAAAAAGCGCTTATTTATTGGAAAGTAGAAAAATTCGTAATGAAAATTTTCTGAGAAATAGAATTATACAGAGTCCCACCAACTATGGGCCACCTCATAACTTCTGAACGGTTCCCGATATCGAAATGCAGTTTTCGCTTAACAATGCGGAATCATGGGGGAAGTAATGTGCGGTAGAGATAAAATTCGAAATATTTTTAGTTTTCGAGAAAATTTATTATCTTTGATTTTTTAACTGGGACCATATATTTTTTTCACTAGCGATAGATAATCATAAATAGACAAATGCATTGATGTAACATACGTTAATATTTTGATAGTATATTGAGTATAAAATTATACTTTCAGACATATGATTTTGAACTATATGTACGAGATTTCCTGTTAGCAACCGTTGCCATTGCCGCATTTGGGGAAGATTGCCTTCGCGGCTCCGGCACTTTTGCGAGAACAGGGGAAAGGTCGCGAGGGCCACTTTCCCCAAAAGCGACAGTGTCGACGGCTGCAAGAAGAAAAATTGCACGTATAATTTCAAATCTTAAGTCTCATAATATAAATATATAAAAACGGGTTTATAAGTTTATATTATCGTTTTTTTTTACATCACTACCAATGCGTGAACTATTTTTTTTATTTAATCGCAAAATATCAAAAAAAAATACTTATAGAGCTTTACCAATCCGTTTGAATTCATGTAATTCTGCAATTACAAAGTTAATTGTGAATGAACTCAAGTTAATTAAGTAATTTAAATTAATTAAATTAAGTTTAAAAAATTAAAGACTATTGAAATATTTTATTGAAGTTTCTCAAGAAAATGTTTCAGTCTATCAGAACGGAGATGGGGAGGTACGCTTTCTCTAATTGTAAATTGGGAGTCAGAAAATAAACGGACGCAGAATATCGCCTGGGAAGTGGGAAAATGAATATTACGCAACACTGTCGCTTAATGTCATCATTTGACGACTTTCCTGCTATCGAAACATCAAAATATTTTAGAAGATGACATTATTATTCAGCTTCATTTGTTGGCATAAAGTACTCGATAAATGGATTAAGTCGTACTTTTTTCGTTGGGACTCATCAGGGCTCTAACTTATCGCACGCTAAAGAAGTTATTTCGCTCAATGAAAGTAAGTTAAAATTAAGTTTTTTTACGAACGTTATTCTGGTGTTTCCATCACCAAACAATTGTAATATCAAAACACTAGACTATTACCATGCATGCCGCCATTAGCTTTTATTAATCAAAATTTCGAAAAAACGTACTGCTAGCACTTCGGTTAGAACATTATAATATGTAATTTCAGTACATTGTCCATAATCGTTACACTACGCAAAATTGTGTGGAGTGGATAGTTAACGTCAGAAAATAACTCCAGTTACTTGTATTGATATACAGGACAGTTTGGTCAACTGGGCCAGATATGCTTTTTTATTTTTTTTGCATTTGTTTATCTTAAGTTAGCCAAACTTATTATATAATAATATGAAGTTAATATAAGAAACAATAATACAAATTATTAATTTTCAAGTTTTAGCAAATTTCGTGGGATGCAGAAACGTAGACGAAAAAATGATTCACTTAACTGCGGTATGGGATTAACTGATGCTCTTATTGTGGTGAAGTGAATTATTAAGAGCATGCTGAACACAGTTATACGAGTATATTATAAATAGGAGACAGATTTTAATGAAATATCATTTTTACTTTCTTGCATACCTACGTATATACGGAGTAATATACGTAATGTAGGGAAAGTTATGTAATGCTGCGCGAAAAAACGGTGGATTTTCGGCAGTAAAAAATTCATTGCCGGATCCTGATAACGAAAAAGTGGATAAATGCAGTTGCTTAATTAAGAGAAAAAAGTCCTCTAATATGCGATGTAGCCAGAATTCCTATTTTGTTGGTCCTTGATACCGAAAACTCAATTGCAAACGAAACGCCCGCCGTCTGTCCGTCTGTGAACACTACTAGCGCTTAAACCATGCGTAGGATTTTTTTCAAATTGAAGAAACATCTGTTTATCTATCTGTAGTTGAAGCTTTGAATTTTGAAAGCCATTCTTTAAAACTTGGGGGTTTTTAGATCAAGCCCCACGGACATTCTCGAAATTTTCTCAAAAGTTTTGCTCAAATTTTTTTCTGTAAATTTATTTTTAATAACAGAGCAAAATACACTTATAAAAGTGGCATAGGTCCTATTTTCACGGTTAACAGGATTTTTAAAAATTGCAAAAGTTTGAATTTTTCTAGCGTCTTCCCACAACTGAAAAAATTGCAAATTTTGTTTTGCGAAAATTGACCAATTGAATAACAAAAAATTAAACTAATGTTAAAACGATAATAATATAGAAGATGTAGCATTACAATAAATACTATGAAAATCGAAAACGGTACACTGATTTTTGGAAGGTTTAGATACCTGTAAATGCCTTTTATCCAAAACCACAAATTTTTGGAATTGATCACTTTTATCAATAATCCTGCGATATTTAAGAAGCTATTTAAACAGTAAAAATGATAAAAATTTATGGGCTCCTTTACATATTTATGGGCTTTAAGAGTGAAATACAAATTTATTGGGGATCCTATTGTATTTTATTTCAATTATCTATGTCCCCGTCTGAAGTTGGGACTCATGGCAGTTGCTTAGGCCAAAGGACGGCCTTGCGAACAACTAGAAAACTCTAGCAGAAACTTCTGCAAATCTAATACGAACGATATGTTAGAAAGAATAAAGATATCAAGTTTAGAAATTAAGAATACTCTTCTTATTCCCTTATATTACAAAAGTTCAAAATGTTACCAACTCTCTGGTATTTGAAAACAAAATAAAATGGTCGTTTTTGTAAGCTTAAAAAGTCTTCGTACACACCTGTCGAACAAAACATATTACGTTATTTGATACTGGGTATGAATTCCATTTGCTTTGATTATTGTCTCTAGTCTTTGCAACATAGATTTCAGCAACGTTGCCGTAGTCGCAGGGTCAATTAAACTTCGGTCTCTCAGACATGCATGTTAAATATTTTTTTATTAGACAAACTGTATTTTCTATTTTCAATCCCATAACTGACCACATATGACCTGCAGGGTCATATGTGATCAGTGAATGTTAGGGAATTTAAGAAGTGAATGGATTTGCTTTCTTAGTGTTTTAAGGTAGCTATGATCCAGTGGTGCCTCTAGGGTGACCAGATTAGTAACCGGGGAGGGCACCAAATATAAGAATATTTACCGCTTAAATGTCCGACCTATTTTCATTACTGGACATTTCATTGATGCACAAGTCTGGTCTAAGGGATCCCAATTCTTTTGTTGATATTCTGTCTTCATAATTCACGTTTCTGTTGGGTAAATATATTACTTTATTCATGTTAAAAATGGATGACGATATTCATATTGTTTTGTGAAATTCTTAATTTAAAACACGTTTACGAATTCTCGTACAGATGAAAATACAACCAATTTCGCACAGAAGCATTGAGGAACAGATATTTTAAACACCGTGCTAACATACGTTCCTAACGTGTTTGCAAATGTCACAATTCAGGCAGACACATGGCGCGGTCGCACATGATTTGTGACCGACGAGTGCAATAAGCTCACATAATTCCCTCTCACTTTCTTCCCTACAATGAAGAAACCATCCTCGTGTTAAAGGGCCAAGCGGCGGCCACAGGCCTCCTGTGTCCAATGCCCTGTTGCCAAATCCTGAGCTATTGCCACTTGCTTGGTTATCGCTTCCTAGCTAGGATAACAAAAATTACACTGCTGGCTTGAATAGCCGTTACAGCTTTCTTTCGGAAAATAAGGGTTTCAGTGCAGCTGGTAATTAGTCGATTCTCAAAAATATTTAATTGAAAAAAGCACCTACCATTGACGCAGTTATTCACTTTCTATTCATCTGACTACCAATACAAACAATAAAAAACCGGTCTTATTTTCTTGTTTTATTGGTAACGGTTACGTAATATATTACAACTTTTACACTACTAACACTTCATTCTTCTAATAAACCTTAAGCAAACGACAGAGACACGGCTAAGAGACAAAAAAATATATAATTATTGAAAATCAAAACGATATATAAAATTCCACGTCTACAACTGATTTCAAAGTCATTTGTCAGATACATACTCTAATGTACAGAATAAAAAATGAGTAGTGCAGGCTAGGATTTGAACCCGAGATCTTCAGCACAAGAAGAAGCCACCCAACCAAATACGCTACGATATTGTCCTTGGGCAGGTCACTTATGTAGTGTTTTGAATATTACAATGTTCTTGATGCCAGAAAATTCTTTCGAAAAATCGCAAAAGCTACTGTTTATTTCAGACAGAATTCTAAATAAAACGTATTTTAAAATTTAGTATTTAAAACGATTGCACTTGGAAATAAATCTCCAGCATGTGTATTGCTGGTGTTCGAAAACATATATATTGTCACTATATAACTCAAACTTTTGCGAAAAACACTCATATTTTAAGAAACGTGCACATGAGATGATTTGAAAGACTAATAATGAAGAGCAGATTACATTAAGAAAGAAATATGTATAATTATCTTTCGTCTAACGCAGTGTATTCTTCAGACAACGTTCACAGAAGTAACGAATAGTACACAGAAAACTGCCAGAATAGGAAGCATTCGTTTCGGTACATTTTTCAGTTTTAGAGGAATATCATTGTCACACAATAGATCTTCATTGTATTAATTGTAATAATTAATTAATTGTATTGTAATAATTTTTTCAATTATACAATTTGTCCGATTTGTTACACACGATTCAAGCAGGAAGCTTTAAGTTAAATTTACTATGCGCACGAATAATATGAAACAATTGAATATTTGTAATATTGAAAAATTAAAACTTTGTATGGAAAAAGACTTACAATGTTTTTAAGTACACGTTGCAAAGGTTGCGATAGCTCAGTGGCATCGTTACAGTTTTCCCTGTAACGTTACTGACCGCAAGGCCCTAGAGTTAGAGTTCCGACGTTGGCGGATGTTCGTCTGTGGTTACATATATAGGTCGAAAAACTTTGGAGCCGTTTTGAAGAAAAGTTTCGAAATGCTCCCCATGTAACCGTACTCCTCTCGAGCCTCACCGATTACAAAAGTAGATCTGTTGTTTGTCTACTTCGCGACGTGTGAATACACCGTCACGCATCCCTGGGAATATCTCAGTTTACGGATAATCATATTATCTAATATTCGCCCGCGGGTGGCGCACGCGGGGCACGCGGCGCGTCCCGGGACGCCGTGCGGATCGCGGCCACTTCCGTGCGCGTAATCGGCGCCCAGGAACGCGCGGGGAACGCACACGGCGGCGAAGTTGGTGGAAGTAGAGGTGGCTATGGCGGAGGTGGAGACGACGCGGAGTCGAGTTGGCGATGGCGAGTGATGGCGAGGAGGAGGAGGCAATGGCGGCGGGGCCGGTGTCAGGGGCCGAGGAGGAACAAGTGGTGGGGACGGAGAAAGTGTAGCTGGAAGGGGTGGCTGTGACAGGGCAGGGGGAAGGGCCGGTGTTCGAAGGGTGAGGGACGGGGTTGTCGTGTCCCAGCCACGCCCCCCGTGTTATGGGACGGATTCGACGGGCGGCGGCGACGCTGACTGGTGAATAGAGGTCTCGGGCTGCCAATTAGCGGAGATTGCGTTTCTTCGGCATGCGCGCCGTAAAATATGATTCGAGAGGAAATGAAAGCAGCGAGACAACTTATCACTTTGAATCTGGAAGATAATAAGAATTCGGTGTTACTGAATAGATTGCAAACTGAATTGAAAATTTACTCAAGTTCGTACAATTTTAGCGACATTCCGAAGCGGTAATTAGAAAAGTTAAATATGATGCGTTCTAACAGTCAGTTTCTCTAGGGATGTACTGGACTTTACATCACGTTTGAGATTTTTTGATTTGATATACGTATATGTTTTATTTTTGCAACGCATTGTCATGGATTCGCGAGGAATAAAACTAAAATGCTTAGGACATGGCGTTAAAAATATGCTTAAATATAAAATGCAACTCCTAGCAGGTATGGTAAGATATGAAATAAGAGATAATAGTTGAGATTGTGAAACTAATCCATCATAAATTGCTGATGAACAGAATTTCTTCTAAAAATGTCGGTTCCATATACTATTAATGGTTTATTTCTTTGTGCCGTTCGATATCGTTCTACTGTGTGTCATTTGGACTCACAGTATTTATTCACATAATGAGCATTTAAAATCTAATGTTTGTTATTCTCACTTACTACATTGCAAAATGAATAAATACGTCTCTGTCTGGAACATTTTAAATTTTATAATTTATGGAATGTGATGATAAAATGTGCTAAACTGAAAAAAAATCACACAACTTAAAGAAATGTAGACAAAACAGAAAACTGGAAAATATTACACGAAATATTATTGAATATGTTTATATTCTTATAATGTGCATATTAATGTAGAGAGATAAACAGTTATAAACGCTTTAAGCATATTGTTTTTACTACCATAATTTCTCACAAACAATCTTTCTACACTCGCACAACCCGAGGTAGGGGTAAAGGTGTTTGATTTGAATTCTCCTTGGCAATCCTCCCAGTTCACAAGACTAGCAACTGTTTCCCTTTTTATGAACAGCGGACAAGAAGGTTAGGCATTTTTGCATCCGAGGGTATCTTGGCATCTGAGTCTATCGACAAGAATACGAAGTACCCCGGTGTCACTGACTCTCCGCTATCGCCAGACACTGAATATCAAGAAAGCAAACTGGTCTTATCAAACTGAAAATGGATATCCTGAAAGCCAGAGATAAAATATTCTTTCTAGAAAACGGAAATATGCGACAAATAGTACGATTCCCTGGCTTGCAACTCCGAAACATTACTCTGTGCCAAAACGAGACGTAAAACACACACATAACAATGCCTCAAGGAATATCTAATAATATTTTCATTTCCATGAAAATTACAGTATTGCCCTTTACAACACATCAAGTACATGCACTATTAAGAACACTTTCAAAGAGCCAGATTTCTGACTGTTCAAACTCAAACACTGCGTTGTATTATGTATTGAAAATGTGTCTTTTTGACACACTTAATCCTTCCAGTGTTCACGAATTCACGATCGATTCCTGAGGAAATGACGATCGATTCTCGAGGAATTTGTGGGCCAGTGCTGGTCCACAGCAGGTTTTCTTGGGATTATCTAGTTTCCCCCTGCGTCTCATTGCACCATTGATCATATGCTCCATCGTCAAGCTCCATCACATCATAACATTACAAACACCAATTCATTAGAAGCATTCGCCACTCCATATATGGCTATAATGGATAGAAACTAGTGAAAGTGGACATTTCACTGAAAGTACTCCATCACTGATTATAGCACACTGTCACTGTCCGTGAAAGTGGAATTAACCATAAATTTGCGAAAACATGTAACTACATACTATATTCACAGGATATAGGCAGCGCTCGAATTCCTTCATTACTACGAGGAGCAGTCTACGTTACATTTCATAAGAAATATGGAAAAATATGGACTTTTATTCAAATATGGAAAAATGTGGTAAATAAAAGTAGCATTTTTCAACTCTACACATTGTGAAACAAAGATAATTCAAATTAGTATCGATATTAACATATTTAGTAAATATCTATTAACATAGAAATCCGTTCCCTGCTGATGACTATTCCTTTCACGTTTTCTCGACTGTAAAACTGGCAGTTGAGTGAGATAGCATCAGAAGTACAGAAGAATACGAGAATGAAATTTACATTTAGTCTGTGTCTAAATCTTAACCTTACGCATCATATTCTGCGAGATAATAAAAAAGAATGTTTTATTACAATTTGCCTATGTCAGATTTTGTTTTGTTTTATTGTAAAAAAGAATTTTGACCCTATTGATAATGATTCAGCGAACTACATTCCACATGAACCGAGGCAAGCATGAAATTACACAGTTTATAACTGATGGTGCTACAGCAGCACATACATTCTCGCATTATTTCAAACAGCTTCGCTATTCTTTCACATTGTCATGCAAAAGGGCAAAAAGGCAAATTTCGATACACACACACACACACATATATGGTAAATGAGACCTGCACCATTCACTGAAATGTCCTTCACACTATCCAACAACAAAATTTAATAAAAAGCAATGGAGCGTTTTTTGAAAATTTGGAAAATATCGTAGAGTGCTTCATATAAAATACCTCCAAAAATTAAGATATCGGTTTCAAATTCAAGGGGCCGTGGCACCAGCAACAATCTATTAAAGAATATATAAATTTTGGACAAAATTGGCTGAACGATTTAGCCGCTAGCGTTGTTCGCAGACGAACAGACGTTTTGCCGTCAATCTATATTTCGGTATCAAGGACCCGCATCACATGATAGATCCAGTTGCTAAACTTAGAAAAGAAATCCTCTATCTACTTTATTTACATTTCGTTACCAAGTCCATGTAATAAGAGTTTTTCTGCCGAAAATTCGCCGTTTTTTCACGCAGCATTTCATAACTTTCTCTCTACGGACGGACAGACGTTTTGAGGCGATTAATTTATCGGTATCAAGGAAACTCAAAACATGGATTCTGGTTTAGGAGGAAGTATTTTACTATATGAACTACTATACAAATTACTAAATTGTTATGTACAAAGTAAAACAACAACAGTTCTTTCACCATAAGTTTATTTCAGTAAAGCCACAATCCAAATCAAGTCCGAAATACAAGCCAAGTTCCAGTCCGCCAGAATAACACACGGCAAAATAACACACGCACACACAAAATCGAACTCACCATTATTGCTAGGCACTAACTTGCTTCTCCAGAAATGTCCTACTGACTACCGCCCCGGGCGAGGCCCTATAAATACGTCCCGAGGCATCGGGGCGAGTCTCTTACTTCCCGCCTCCGTGGCGGGGCATCGAGGGTAAATGCCCCTCCTGTGACCGCCTTGCCGACGCGGTCCGGTGGCCATGGAAAAGCGCCGCCGCTTGCCCTGCTCCTGGTGGCGCCTTCCCGTACTCCTCATTTCTCGACTGGCCGCGCCCCCCCGGCGCAACCCTGCAGCGGCCACATTGGGCTGCAACTATGTTGGCCGGTACAGTGTGCCCACCATGTGGGCACAAATGCTGTTATACACAGCATAAATATATTCAATGGGATTTATAATTGCTAGAAGAAAATACCGTCAGGCCAAATATTGTAGCGTCGTGCCGCTAAAACAGCGTGGGCACGTGGCGCGAGGTGTGCACCGGATGCGTAGACAAAGGCAGAAGCTATGACGCACGGGACTTTTCCGACAGGGTGTGCGGGCGTTAGGGATGAGACAATGGAGGTGGCGGGCAGCGTCGCGAGGGCTATTTAAGGGCCGTGAGAACAATAGCTCCTTCTTCTTGTATCCTGGCAGCAGCAGCGTAGGTCGTCTGTGAGAGCTGCGAAAGTGCACGCGGCGCAAGAAGCCGGCAGTTATTGTCGTGACTAGTGAGACATGTAGTTGGTCTCAGGGCAGGCGGTACTACGCACGGCGAAACATTTGGTAGTATGTTGCGGTGTGGTAGCCGTGTAAATATCTCTCCTAGCAGTGAGGTCTATTTAGTTAGTTAATTGTATACAGTGCATTGGTTATTTGTGAATACGGTCTAAATTGTGAATAAACCTGCTGTTATTACAACCCACTCTCGTCTGTGTACTGATTACACCCGTATGATGCCACAATATGAAGTGATGAAGTACAATTTTCAAATCGACCTATAAAACCGTCCACGAGAATTTTAAAGTCCTATTGTAAAACAAACTTTTCGCAAGAATTTCAAGAAAGAATAACGAACGGTGATGACGTAAAATAAACTGTAAACTAGTGGCGCTTCAACAGCATATATTTTCTCGTGTTATTTCTAACGCCTCCGTAATATTATATTACTACATGTACCGTCACTTGCACAAAAAATGTGCGATGTACTGAGCCGAACTTGACCAGAGTTTTCCTGCCCCGCCCTGCGGGATCGAGCTGACCAATCCGCTTTAGCTTTATTTCAGAGAGGCGGGACTATTCATCTTGAACATTACAAAATGGCGGTGATCGCGAGTTATATTATAGTAAATATTTGAATATAAATATTAAATCAACGAACAGTTTTACATAAATTGTTTTATATACATTTAATTACATAAATAAAGTCATGCAATTTCCCAGTGAAAACATATTTCAAAACAGTCATAAAACGTTGTTTTTTTTGCAAAAAATAACACTGGACAACGAGTATTAAGCTCCATGTCTACATTTCGTCGTTTATTATAGTAATATTTAAAATAGAATGCAAATATTTTGCATTGTATGCATTGTCTAACCTAGTTATTTTATTAGAAAAATTAATAACTTAAAGAAATACGTTTTAGAGTCAGTTGCACAAACACGTCTCCGAGAAACAGCTTTCAGTTGTGAAATACTTCATCATCAATTTCTCAAATGACCGAATACAAAAATACTATATGGTCACGAACATTAATATTTTAATAAAATAGTTTTGTAATGTAAAATACTAAATAAACTGAAAGTATTTAAAGTTCATGTAGTCACAATGAAAGTTTTCTACTGCAAACATTATTATTGGTAAGTGCAGCTGTAAGCAAATCAATGATTTGTGATCTTTTGTTTTGGGGATCTCAATTAATTACTTCACTTCAATATAACGTTAGGGTGATTGCATTTTACTTTGTTTACATTGTGTATTTACTGTGATATTATTTTTACATTGTATATTTACTGTGTTACATATTGTATTTACTGTGATTACATTGTTCTTTACCGCAAATATCAAAAATCATATGTGATACCTAGTCTTTGAGGATTTTTGCGAGAGAAACAAAAACGAGATATGACTCTTATACAACATTTTTATATCTTAATGTTTGCAAAGGTAGAAACACCAGCTTTTTTCTATTACGTGAACTTTGGGGGAACACACACACACGTACACTCATATCAATATATTATTTACATGTAATTTACGAGTACGTATGATTTCCAATCCAACGCAATGAAATTAATACATTTACATTATTATAGCAAGTATATTTTTACGTTACAATATTTTTATTTTCGAGAGACGAGCAATGCACACAAAGTTTTTTACGCGTCATCGGAATGTTACACCCACTTCTTCGAGATAAGCAGGCCTATGCAAACACTGTTTTCGCTAATCCATTAAGAATCACTAGAGATTCTCCTGTCATAAATTATTTCAAAATTGTAATTATTAATATTGTTTCTAAATTTTGTCAAACTTGGGAAATGTGTATCACGATAATCGTCAGAAAATGAATATAGTCTTCTATAAAATATCGTTGCAAAATTGAATTTTGTTTTTAATTTTTTACATTTGATACAAAATTGATAATTTATTGGATATGCGTTCACTAATGCATCTTCAGTAATATTGCATTGCATATTTATAATTTTTATTTATAAAATTCATTTATATAATTTATAAAATTCATTGCCGCGCTTTGGTGATGAAAAACTCAATCAAACCAATTGCTAAATTAAGAGAAAAAATTCTCTAACACGTGGTGTACCCAGAATCCCAGTTTTGTGGGTCCTTGATGCCGAAAAGCCAATTGGAAGCAAAACGTCCGTCTGTCCATCTGGTGTATGTGAACAATACTAGCGCCTAAACCATGCATACGATCTTTTCCAAATTGAAGAAACCGCAGTCGTTTTTGCCTGAGCTGAATCTCTGCGATTTTGAAAAACATTCATTAATTTTTGGGGGGACTTTATACGAAGCACCCCGGACATTTTCAAAATTTTCTCAAAAACGGCTCCAAATTTTTTCTTTAAATTTTTGTTAGGGTTAGTGCCGGATGCACCCTATCCGATGACGTAAACGACATATTGCTCTATTCTTGCTTTTTCGAAAATTAGAAAAATGTATTTTTTGACTTGTCTCTCACGTTGGTAATATTTAATTTAGAGGCAATTTCGTCACATAATTGTATTTATGAGTACATGTGCTTTAAATAGTGTCAAATAAAGTTTCTCGAAATCTCAATAGTTTTTTGTAAAAATGACCTCAAAATTCCGCATTTTCAGAAACGCTCAAACGTCATCTCAAAAATAGCTCCAAATTTTTTCTTCAAAATTTCCCAATGGATAGTGCTAATTGCACTGTTTAATATGACGTAAAGTTCATTTTGTTGTATTCTTTTGTTTTTTCAAAAATTACACAAATGTAATTTTTTGAAATATCTCTCACGCTATTAATACGCGTATTTGAATAGATTTACATACAGTATTGAACTTGCGAGTAGAAGTGCTTCAAGTGACTTTAAATGAAGTTTTTCAAAAATTCAATAGATTCCTGTGAAAAAGAGCTTCAAATTTCGCGTTTACAGTAACGCTTAACGCCGTTTTCTTAACAAGGGCTCCAAATTTTTCAATGAAAATAGCTATTTAGGACAAGATTTTAGCCTTCTTTAATATTCTAGAAATAATATTTCGGTTCTACTATTTGGAAACGAAAAGTTGAGAAAATGTCAAAAAATGTATTTTGTGCGGCGATAGATGGTAGCTGACAAGAGAATGGAGCAAAGCTTTAGAACCAATCCACACAAAGGAAATTAGAAACATTTGCTACGAGAAAGTCTGTGCCATTCTGTAGCACCTCTAGTATTAGTGTGGTGTTGGTTTTTGAAGCAGCATCATAATTACTTCAGTAGTTTTCTGTGTGGAAACCTTAATTACGTGTCGCGCAAATTTTACTTGAAAAATAAGTAGAAAAATAATAATTTTTTGTACCTGTAATATTTAATCCAGAAATGAATAAAAACAAAAAAATGGATAATAAAAATAAATAATGGAAAGTCAAGATACATTGTTGTAGGGAAATCTCGATATGATCTAGAACAGAAATAGGTATATTTCGAGTAGTAAAGGAATTTAAATATCTCGGAGTGACTATTAGAGCAGGGGGATCTATTGATGACTTTATTAATAAAATAAGAAAGGGAAGGCCAATTATTAGTAGACTTCATAATATTTTATGAAACGGGAATATTTGAAAGAAAACTAAGAGACAAATATACAAGACAATGGTGGAGAGCTGTGTTACATAAGGATCAGAAATTTGGGTTAAAAATGATGCAATAAACTTTTGGTTAAATGCTATGAAAATGAATTTTTGGAGACGATGTTGTCAGTATACTGTTTGATAGAATACCAAACGAAGAGATTAGACAGATAATGCAGAATGAGAGACAAGTGATCGAAAATGTAGAATCAAAACAACTCGAATGGTGTAGCTATCTAATGAGAATGCATGCTGACAGAATATCAAAAATTATCTTTGAGTGGATCCCTTTCGAAAGAAGAAAACGAGGAAGGCCAAGGATATCTTGTAAGTCCGTCATCGATTCGACAATGAAGAGCAAAAGAATAGAGGAAGATGCCTGACGGAATAAAAAAACATTGGCGTATAGAGTGCGAAAAACGGTCATTAGAACTGTAAAATACTCCCTTAAGAATTAATAATAATTACCTTAAACCCGAAGTGGAAGATACTGAATGAAGAAGCCTAGTTATTATGTGTTGTCACAAGTAAGTCGGGCTAACAGATCTTGCCGGAATACCAAACCAAAAGCAAAGTTACGTTCATATTTGAAAAGATTAGAAAATAATCAAATTTTCTTTGTTTTCATCTAGAGTGGAGTCCTTTAGATAACAAATATCAGATATTACTGTATTTGGTATTTATAATATTTGTAAACTTTGTCCATTTATCGGCATGATCACTTTTTTAATGGGAACAACTATTCTTGGGAATTTATAGGTCGAAAAGTAAATATAGTATTTAGGTAAAAAAAGATGATTGAATTATGTTTTCGAAAACTTTACGGGACTGAAGTAAAAAGAGAAAACTATCACAAATAGTAAATTCACATTTTAGCCTGGAAATCTTTCGCTTTAGCTGCGATAAAATAATTCACCGGAAAGTGTACGGCATTTTATCGACGAATGACAGAAAATATAATTACAATAGCCAGTAGGACTTCTGATGCAGTATTCCAAAGGCAGATTTTTTTTAAACTCCAGACATTTGTTCATCATTTCTATCTCATGGTATGCAACATGTATTCTCAAGTTAATGTTGAAATATTTAGTATCACTTTCGGAATCCTAAGACTTAAGTAAAAAGAAGGCAATGGTGACCCTGAAGATTTGGAAAACGTAACCGGTTGAAGCAGCCGTGTGGCGACAAATCAAATGAACTTTTCTCTGGAGATCTGTCAACTGCCATGAAAACAATAGGTGTGTAGTCAATTTCAATTTCGTCATGCTCATCATAATAGAGTTCAATATTTTTAATGAATTTCTAGATTTTGTATCTGTAAACCTATCTTCAATATTTAAATGAATATTGTAATAAATGAATATTGTAACCCATTGTGTTATTTTTATTTTTTCTCGCTCTCCAAGGAGACAAAACTGAAATTCACTGTATCATTTTAAATGACCGTACACCTTCTGCAAGAAATATTTCCTGCAGACTGACATCTTTTCTATAAAAGAAGTAATGAATCTACAATTTTACTTCAAATTGTTCAGAGCATAAGCATAAGAGCGACTGGGAATCTAACCGATGGTTTACGCCCATTTGGGCAGTGATCACTAAGTTACCGATGTCACGAATGCTTCGAAAGGTTTGATAGGTCTATTGAATTTACTTCTATTTGACTTTAATATCTATTATGTCTATCCATCCTGACTGGCGACATTTGATTACAGATTTTGAATAGAAGTAGATATTCGTAGGGTATTTCACAAAAATGTGGCAATGTGTCACGGAAATGCAAACTGTGCCTCTGAGCATACTTCTAGAGAATTCTGTTTTCATCAAACGCTTTCTTCGACCCTGATTATCGAAAAATATTCGTAGGGCATCTCATAATAATTTATTCAACGAGTAACAGAAATGCAAACGATGTTTCTAAGCATAACACTAGGGACATTCTGTGTTCATTAAAACGTTTCTTCGACAATGTCCTTCACCTTCGCATTCACATTGTGAGGACAAACTTTCATGTGTTACGAGGACGATTATTCGAAACTATAGAAGAAAGTTTAATATTCGAATATTAATGGCTTTGATTCCTTTCTGTAATATCCTCGAAAAAAAAGCATTATTCCTTTCATCTCAGTCTGAGTCACTGATTTAGGTTTAAAAGTTGTTTCTTTGGTACTGACTTCCATCCATAACATTGCAATATTTAACGACAATGTCTCGAACATACTAAGATGAAATTAGTGGTGCTAAACAGAACATGCTTTCTCGCATCATTTATAAATTTGCAAATTCAAGAATATTTAGAGAGTTCAACGAAAATGAGGCCCTCGTCATTCGTTCAAGCGCCCAATTCGTTCTATCCGTGGAAAAAATTGAAGTGGTTTTCCTGAACTTGGTTTCTTAATAAATTGAAATAATTTCAAACATTACATGAAAACCACTTTTTTTCAAAAAACTGTACATTACTTTTTTAAAGAGCTGATTTTTTAACAGACTTTGCCTAAAGCAAATATCTCTATCTTCAATTTTGTTGTTTTGAAATGTTAACTTTTTGCAGGAGTCGAAAATAAATAGAATTCGCACAAAAAGGTACAACCACCGTATTTTTTACCGTCCTTTGATAGATACGACGAGAAATTTTAAAGAAAAAATTGGTGCCGTTTTCGAGAAAAAAATTGTTTAAAAAATGTATAAATTGCCTATATTTCTTGCAAAATTACGCAAACATATTTTCGAAAAATTGTACTTGACTTTATTTTAAGATCTGTCTTTAAAGAACAGATTTCATGAAGGAAAAAGTTCTATCTTTAATATCATAATTTTAAGAAAACGCTCAAACACTTGCACTTTTGCAATTTTCGAAATGTATGGGATTTCAACGAACATGAAACATGCTCGTTGCGAACATGAAACGAACATGAAAACGAACATGAATCGTTCTTTATACCATCCGTGGACAAAGTTTAATAAAAAACTTGGCAACTTGGTCAAAGTTTAATAAAAAAATCGGCAATTTTTGAGAAAATTTTGAAAATGTTTTTGAAACTTCATGTAAAGCGGCCTCAAAAATCAAAATATCCTATTGAAACTCCCGAAGCCTTCAGTTCGTTTAGGTCGATCGGGAATTATCTATTTTGGAGAAAATCGGCTGGAGAAGACGCTAGCGCTAGCGGATAGGCAGACGTTTTGTAGTCAATTGATTTTTCTGTATCAAGGACCCACAAAATATGGATTCTGGCTACACTTTGTGCTAGAATATATATATATATATATATATATATATATATATATATATATATATATATATATATATATCGGCCGTAGCCGAATATATGCCCGGGCCACGCATCAAGAACCCGAAACAGCGAATTGAAACGTTGGTTCAGGCTGTCCGCCAAGTTGAACGTGGCGCATTGGCGACGTCACCGTCTGACGACGGCATCGGTCAAGCTGAGCGAAACCCGCGCTGGCCAGTAGTAAATTAGCAAGATAAGTAGTAGCAAGATAAGATCACGAACTAAATCTCGCCATTGGCTCCCGAGGCAAAAGTGAGGGAAACCTCTGCCGGGATATTTTTTCCGGTGGAAGAGGGGAGTTCTCGAAAATTTCTGGAAGAGAGTGGTCAAGACCGGTCTGTCTATTAAATTCTGTGGGAAGAGTAGTCGATCAGTGGGGAATGTTTTATGGTGTGCTACCCATCTTTTCACAAACTGTTCTTTTCGGCCATTGCGCCGGCTAGTAAAGGGCAATAATCCTTGCACGAGTCCTGGCATCTGACGAGGTGAAAACAAACCACCGTTTCATGAACTGTGAAATACATACATGAACCACGTCGCTTCTAGTGGTCGAACAGAAGAGAATTGTGTTACGAAAGGGTAGAGGTTTCGAAAGTACGAAGAAAGTGTGAAACGTGCGCCATCACCAGTGGAACTAGAATCTAACATTGGGGTCATTTTGAACTGATTCGTGCTGCAAAACATATAAGAGCGCGATTCACCACTAGCATTTTTCAATACTCTTAAATACATGCGTCGAAAATTCAAGAACACGCAGTTCGATCGACGCGCTTTGAAGAGAAACGCGACTCAGAAGAAACTATGTGCGAGCGTTTGCAGCCGAGAAGTGGCGAGCTCAGCGTTGGATCCAGCCGACCGGCATCGCATTTGGTTGTTTGGGAGGAAGGTTCCGCAACCAAGGCCGCGATGATCTACGGAAGGGTATCAACCACCAGCGAGTCGGAGCCGCGGGCGCGCCGCGCCGAGCCAGCACGTGTCTGACCCTGAGCTAAAGTTGCCGGGACGGAGGGCTGCCCGCCCGCCCCAATTGTGAATAACCATGAGCTTATAAAATAGTTATTTTTCCAAACTTAATTTAGTTGAGGCTAGGCATAGGTATTATTGACATTCCCACCAGCTGGTAGCCAAAGTAAAGGATAATTATTAAAGAAAAGAGTTCAGAATTATGAGAAAAAGATAATTTTTACTAAAAGGAGTAATTTTTTTTATGAAATCAGTGCGACTGAGACATTCCAGTGCCACTTAGGAATGCGATATCGCGTTCGAGTAAAGGCTCCTAGATAGCAGAGTTAAGTTTTTCTTTGTGAGTGATTGATTTTTTTTTTCGTGTTTCCGGGCGCGTCAACTGCTTCGGTCATTAGTCCCGTTAGTGTAGTGCATGTTTTTTTCTCGGGAAATGGCGGTGATCTTCCCCCGCTGGATGGCGATATCCGGCGCCGACCTACCGTCGGCTAGTGGGGTTACCCCCTAACCAGGACTCTCCCACCAGTGGGGCACCGCCCCAGCCGGGACAAGCTCTAAGCTCCCGACCGGTCTCCCGGAATATGTGGTAGTGTAGTGCATGTTAGTGTAAGTGTGTGTAAAGGGAGAGGATAGGACAAGGAAGAGGAAGGACAGATCGCGCGCGGTCCGTGGCCCGTTTGGAAGGGTACTGCTCCGGCATTCGCCTGGTGTTGATCGGAGAAACCACGGAAAACTACCGACCAGAGCAGCCGGCCGCTAGAATTCTTCTCCAGACAGCGACTGAATTCGACCTAGCTGAAAAGCTAGTGTCGAAAATCCTGCCGCCGTCAGGTCTCGAACCTAGAACCTCCCGGTCAGACGCGCTGCAGTGACATCAGTTGATGCACTGAGCTACCGCTACCGGTTTCTTTGTATGTGTTTATGTATAGTTAGAGAATATATTATTTTGTGTCTCAGATCCAGTCTTTTTCTTTGTCGTTAACTAGCCTGTATTCTCCCTAACGTGCAATCCTTGTATAAATCTACAAAGAACAATTGAATTAAATGAACTCTACAGGTCTGACGGCGGATCGGCAGTGAACTGTCGGATGTTGGAGGTAACACCCACGCGGAGGGAAGCTCACTTAGGCATAACGACGCCTGGTCGGAAGAGTTGCAAATGCACGACACGCCGCCGGAATTTTGACGGCGTATTCCGTGACACACACACACATATACATATACATATACATATATATATACATATATATATATACATATATATATATATATATATATACACATACATATACATATATATATACATATATGTATATATATACATATATATTGTGACGTCACGGGGTTAGACAACCCCATAACGCCACCTTCAGCCATGTAAAGAAGCTCACTAACAGAGAGGACTAGGGTACGCGGCGGAGCGATGGCCGGTAAACGCGCCACCTGCCCACAGCTTTTCAAACTACAACACCCGAACTAGTGAGTAATGTTTCTCCGTGAGGTCACGAAAGGAGGAGAATATGCACCCCTCCAAAAATTTCCCCAGGCGCGAGTATCATAAGTATCGCGGCGCGCCTCGGAGGAACTCTCTTTTACGGCAACTGCGGCGGCGAGCAGAAGAAACTCTTTTACGACGACTGCGGCGGCGACCAGAAGAAGCTCTTTTGCTACAACTGTAACGGCGAGTACAAATAGATAGTATAGGAGTTTACTTTAACTTGATAGTTAAAAGCTAGCTCGGAAAAGCGTATCTTAGAAAAGTGAAGTAATTAGGAGATTGAGTGCAAAATCATTCGTCGCGGTCACAATAATTCGGAGAGCAAGCCAAGTTACTGTTTTGACATCGGAATAACTTCAAAAGTTGTAAAATTCGCGCAGAAGGACAGTAATTTAATTCAGCATCTCACATTGCACGCTGACATCACACATGCCTAATGTGTGGTACGTCGGCCGAGCATGTGAGCATAACTCTTGCAACATTAATAATTTCGAGGCTGGAAGCGCGAACGAACGTGTACGAAGCGGTGGAAGACGGACGACCCCAGGAAGAAAGAAGCGTAGGCGAGAAGGACTTGGTC
>BLKR01012148.1:0-23093 GCA_011170035.1 Teleogryllus occipitalis | reverse complement strand
TGAAAGAAAGAAGGGGGCAACATATATGCATGTCAAACATGATAAGTAATAAACTACTGAAGATAATAATATAATTCTTTTTGCAACATGAAACCCATCATTTGCTCTAGTGAATGAACTAGAATAGTTAATCTGTCACTAAAATTTACAGTTTTATGAACTGAAATATCCAGAATAAATTTATAAACAATTATTTTTCCTAAACAATCAAATTCTGACTCTCTAGTTTTCACAGTATCTTTACCATTTTAGTCCATTCACTGGAATATTCAATTGTGATTATTTAAAAAAAGAATTATCAAAATATATCAATTTGTTGTAGAGTTGTGGTGTTTGAAGTAAAAACCTACATTTTTGCCAATTATTTATAAAGAAAGAGAAAAAATTAACTATTTGATCTCTAAAAGCATAAAGAAATCAGAAAAATAAGGAAAAACAAAATAGACCGAAAATTCTAGCCTTTTTTCTCTGGTAGACAGCTGCCTTCTGAGTTATTAACATTTCTCTTATTTACTTGCGAGCTGTCATTGCCTTTGTTACATAACGGAACTGAACTAGTTTGTAAGAGAGATGCGACATGGATGTCGATGTTTTCAAAACATCGATGTTTTAATATCGATATATTAAATTCGATGTTTTTTATCATCGATGTTTTGTGCTTGGTGTTTTTACGTTTTCTATGTAAATAAAAAATCCTATAATTACAATTTTGAAAAAGTTAAATTATAAAATAATACCCTGACAATGATGTTACCACTATCAGTATGTGTGGTAGAACCAAAGGAACGCTGCAATATTTTCATTGAGCACACTATACAGTGGTGGGCATATTATTATGGTACATCTGCTTTAAATCTAATTATTTATTTAAAATTAAATGAAAAAATACAGAGGAAGATTACTATTGTTTTAATACTTAGTTTCCCTTTATTAACATTTTTACTATTTTACTTTCTACAAGGTTTTACTTTTTTTAAATATCTGGGTCGTGCAATTGCAGCAAGTGTCAGTAATTCAATCAAACCAACTCTTGTCGTTAATCACTGATTGAAAAGTAATATTCACCACACTCAAAAAATTCTTTAGTGTATGTAGAATTGCACAAACAAATTCAACAGTCAGCAGCTTCCAGTCATTGTAACCAACCTATTCAATTGAACATCCTTTAAAAATGCCCAATCCTATCTCCGGACACTCTACAATCAGTTCGAAACATGGTAAAATATAAAATCTTGTATGCACCACGGGCGTTGAGTGGTTCTAATGATCTCGGGCGACAAAAAGCGGTCGGGTCAAAGGCCCTCGATTTATTATTGTCACCGCTTGATCATTTGAACCAGTTAACTTTCTTGCCGAATAAATATCTACTATCTGTGCTCGGCTGGGTATTTCAATGATCTTGGCTGTCCGGGTGACGCCGCGTCGAAGGCTGTGTTGCCGACGTTTCGACCATCTTTTCGTGGTCTTCCTCGGGGCTGGTCTACTGGTGCTGGGTATTTGTGCTTGTAAATAAGGTACAACGGAACCAAAGAATGTTCAGAGTGTAATTGATGAAGAAGACATGAGGCACGGTGGACGATAAATAAGAACGCATTACTAAGTACAAAATAGTCGAATGAAATACATGAATTTTCATGTATTTCCACTCCCTGATCACAGTTTAAGACCGCATGGGAAAGCGTTTTGATACGGAATAATTATATTTTTCGTTACTGAGTATGGGTGTATTGCTTTATACATTCAGTTTGTCAAACTTTTGGAACGAATTCAGCACGAAAGCCGAGATTCCACTCTAAACAGAGAATGATTAACCATTGTTTTTATTCATTTTTCATTTGAGTTCCTTTACAGTGAGTGAGGTTACTAGTTACTGGGTGCTAAATAGTTCACTAACTAGAAAGTAAGCTTGTTCCGTGTGAATTAGTATTCAACGCGAGAACAATTGGGTAGAGAGAAAATCTCACTTGGAGGTAGGATATAATAGCCGTCTAAATGTGGGCATAGTTTTTTCTATGGTAGTTCTCTTTGCATTACGAATGGAGTTGAAATAATATTTTACAAGGCAAGATCGTAGAGGTTTCAATGACCGTATGGGAGAGCTTACGGATGAGGCCGATAGGTCGAGTTTAGGAATCCTGTCGCGTCGCGTGTCGCGTGTCGCGTGTCGCGTGTCGCGTGTCGCGTGTCGCGTGTCGCGTGTCGCGTGTCGCGTGTCGCGTGTCGCGTGTCGTGTGTCGTGTGTCGTGTGTCGTGTGTCGTGTGTCGTGTGTCGTGTGTCGTGTGTCGTGTGTCGTGTGTCGTGTGTCGGGTGTCGTGTGTCGTGTGTCGTGTGTCGTGTGTCGTGTGTCGTGTGTCGTGTGTCGTGTGTCGTGTGTCGTGTGTCGTGTGTCGTGTGTCGTGTGTCGTGTGTCGTGTGTCGTGTGTCGTGTGTCGTGTGTCGTGTGTCGTGTGTCGTGTGTCGTGTCAAGCCACTTTCACCGCGTGATGTACAGTATTTTATTCGAGACCTCAATTATATG
Source organism: Teleogryllus occipitalis (assembly GCA_011170035.1). Lineage (NCBI taxonomy): Eukaryota > Metazoa > Arthropoda > Insecta > Orthoptera > Gryllidae > Teleogryllus > Teleogryllus occipitalis. The sequence goes on along the minus strand of BLKR01012148.1, from coordinate 20,574 downwards.
ACTATTTGCGTGTGTGATATGCTGACGATCACGAAAACATACTACGTATTTCGGTGGTTGATAAGTATTTTGTTTTCTAATTTGATGACTGACAGTTGAAAATGGATTGAGAAGGCTATTGCGCGGCAATTTGCAACGGAGGAAAATCACTTATTCGACAATTTATTTGAAAGTAACTGACACGACAATACTTTATGACTATGCAGTATAACTATTATACTAAATATACTATTAAATACAATTCAAGTTTAAAATCAATTTATTCAATGAACATTAACTACGTATTAACTACACTTTATTATATTACTCTACACTTTAAAAATCAAATATTCGAATAATGTTATGCTCTGCCAGTATGTGGTTCAGACTTCCTGCACTTCTAGATTGCAACTTCGATGTTGTTCGATATTATGAGTAGAAGCGAGGCGTGTTGTTAAAAATGATCTCCATAGATCACACTGGAAGCAAGGTTCTCTGGAAACGGCGTAGAGCCCACGTTGTCGATTAACTTGACAAAAACATCGCCTTCACATGTCCAATTTAATTAAAACCAGTCTTTAAATACTTCAGATACTAGAAAGAACAAAGTGTAAATATGTCAACAAAATCGGTGGGGAATTTTTTGCCTCTGTTTGCGACAGACATCACACCTTCCGTTATATTTATATATACAATCACCACATTTTTGTAACAAGTTACAGCAGATTCTTTAGAATTATTGTCAATAAAATACAGAGAAAGGTGTGAAAAATAATATATTTTTTTTGGCAAGTGGAGAAATTCGAGAGGAGAAAGTAATGATACGAAAAACGTGATCCTAGCGTATTTTTCAAAAATGAATGAAAAATGTAAGTTTGCAATGCAACTTACAATACAATCCATGTAACAAAATTGATCACCGATAAAGAGCTACATAAACTGTTTCAGTGGTGAAGTGCTAATCATGGTAAAATAGTTGAGAATAATGTTGCGAATAGTACCTTTAAATATGTCGCTATTTCAGTACCAAAAGTACAGACAGTACTCATACGGAAAGTAGTTTCGGTGCATATCCAGGTTATTGCTGAAAATAGTTTAAGTTTCGTGTACAAATACTGTAGAAGTGTCACTTTCTGGACCATCTCTAATTAAATATTTTTGTTAATTTGTCAATTATCAGCACCGAGTATTGCGGCAATATATCAATCGAGAACGTCCATTTGGAGATTCGGTGGTATAAGGAAAGCGTATTGGCTATTACATTTGTTTGAAGGTTTAAACCCGATCAAAATCGTGAGTTATTAAGGTCGAAAAAATATTTTGTACTTCTTTCCCATCCTTCAGAGAGGAAGTAAAGCCAGCTGTCCCTTGTTGTAGATTTACTCCATGTCAAAGATCCCAAGCCTAAAAGAAGCCTCTGAGCAAAATTTAAAACGCCTCCTTCGTCGCCCGAGTGATACCTTCTTTCTTCGCCAGATGGTGAAAGGCGCGTAGCGAAATGTTTGGGGACAGACAGAAGAGCAGGCCTGATGGCCCGAATCTCGCCATGTAATAAGACATCACTGAGTTGAATTGAATTGAATAGCGAGTGGCGTACACGTGCAACGTGAACCTGGACAAATGAGCGATATCACAATTATTGGAGAATGCCCACAAAACCTGAAAATAGTGTTATGAAATGCATGATTCATTGAAAACTATGCTAGCGAAATTTAAGTTAAACCCTTCTAAAAGTGAACTGGAATTATTGCACGAACTATAGATCAAAACTGAGACTATACCACACCTTGGGTTTTATTTTCTGGGCTTTAATGGTTTAAGGAATATTATATCGGAGTATTTTAATCCCTAATTCCTAAATAATCAAAGCTTTAAATGATCGCTTTGCTTTCGAAAATTCCTCCAATGAACTACGTCTGCCTAGTTAATAATACAGTCATATTTTGAAAGCATATTTCTTTATGGAATTTCATTGCAAGTACTTCTGTGTTTGCAGAAGTGGAATCACAAGAAGTAAGGAGAATCATGGACACTAATGTCTTGGGATTAAGCATCTGCACCAGAGAAGCAATTCAGCTGATGAAAGAGAAAGGCGTGGATGATGGCCAAATCGTTCACATTGGAAGGTAAATACATTTTTCCAGTATCACATTTTTAGTACAACTCATATAGCTATTGTTGTTAATAAATAATACAAACTATAATGCTAAGTTAATTATTTTCCTAATCCTAGTTGTGTTTCGGTGAAGGTTTTTGATAATTATTTCTTTTTATTCACCATTATTACTTATAAATTCCTCAAATTGTTCTATTCTGCGTATCACGATTGACAGAGAAACTTTATGAAGGCAGTGAAGGGTTATTGTCACTAAATTAGGATTAAATAGAATCGAATTGACAAATATATTTATTCTAACAACCTCCTAAGAGCCACAAAGTGCAAATTACAAAGGTTTTACGGAAATAAGTTTTCCTTTTGTCTCCCATGCAGAATGAGATAAAAGAAATGTTTTTATGGAGTCTTCTACCATACTTGTGTTGTGATCAGTAGAACCATTAGAAAAATTATCATCTCAAACGAAGAATTCAAAACCTCTTCTACTGCAATCTCGACAGGTGTGAAGTACACGCTCACTTTTGGCAACAGAATTAAGGGTCGTTAAAACTCGTCGTACGTGAAATACTCGAAGGACCAGAAGCGCTTCGCGAGAAAAGTGAATTAAAAATTCAGAAGGTAATGTGTTATCTTTACTGATTTTATTAAAATAATTATTGTTTAAATATTTTTCAAATATTTTTAATAAATAATTAGAGATAGGTATGTATAAAACTCTACTACCAGGGCTCTGTAATACGAGTTTTTCTGCAGAAAATTCGCCATTTTTTCGCGCAGCATTACATAACTTTCTCTGCACTCCGTAGCGAGAAAGTAAAAAGGCGCTGAACAGGAGAATTGGAGTATGTAGTACCTTTGAATTGTATGAGAGATGAACCGCCCTGTTCGCAGCATCTGCGGGCACATGCAGTGCGGCCTGTTCCCGTCCGCCTTCTACTACGCGTCCAAGCACGCGGTGCGCGTGCTGCTGGAGGGGCTGCGCAAGGAGCTGGTCGCCGCCAAATCGCGCATCCGCGTCATGGTGAGTACGGGCACGGCAACTGCTAAGGTCTTTAGCCCCGTAAATGTTGTGCGTGCGTAGATATTTTTTATTGCTTTATTCGACAGAAGGCGCCAGGTATGTGTGCTAATTTGTGATGTAGAAGTTGATTCATTAATTGTAATAGTCTTTATAGGAAATAACATAAATTGATTACTACTTTATTTATTGATTAGTGATTCCGGGCGCTTCAACTGCTAAGGGCATTAATTCCATAAGTGTAGTGGAAGTTTTACCGCGCGAGTGGAAGTTTCACTCGCTGGATGCCGAGATCCGGCTCCGCTTTCATTGATTGATGATTACGGGCGCGTCAACTGCTATGGTCATTAGTCCCGAAAATATAGTGCAAGCTTTATATCGGGAGGTGGCGATAATCTCCTCTCCCTGGATGTCAAGATCCAGCGTCGAACTACTCGTCTGTTAGCGCGTTTTTCCCAACCATGTATCTCCCACCAGCGATGCACCGCCCTAGCCTGGACAAACTCTAAGCTCCCGACTTGTGTGGTCGTGTGAGAGTACGTGTGTGTGTAAGGGAAGGAGTGAGGATAGGACAAGGAAGAGGACAAGGAATTCGCGTGGTGTTGATCGGAGAAACCATGGAAAACTACCCTAGTCATTTGGAAATATTGATCAGAAGTAATGAGAATATAAAAATAGAACTGTAACCATTGTAATTTAAAAAAATTAGAATAATAAATATAACGCATACGATTTTAAAATAAATTTTTGAGTATTTTCTGATCATGATCATTTTTGAGTATTTTCTTGTTGCCATATTGTCATTTTTTCTATGATTTAAAATACTAATCGATGCTATTAATTGTTTTGTAACATGAATTTAGTTAAAATATTTTTTAGACATTTACATATGATATTAAATGTATTGAAATGTATTATTGGAGGCTTCTGTCCTAGGGGATAGCTTTTGTAGTCTTTTTAGGCGCGAGTTTGGTGATCGCCATTCAGGGCTCTCGCACGAAAAGGTACGCCACACGAAGTTCTCTAATTGTTCACCACACGAAGCAGTGAAGCCATAATGTCGCTCCTGTAATAATTTAGTATGAATAATACAGCACCTTAAGAAAATCTAGTCAAAAGTGGCATAGTATACATGAATTTGGTAAAGTGATTTTGAACACTTCTTATGATATACAACATTTAAGGGCATATGAAACTGGATATTAGATGACTGTAAATCAATAACAAAAACATGATAAATACCTTGTAAGGTGTTATCTAGAAAAAAAATTCTTAAAGAAGGAAAGGTAGAAAGTGAGAGCGAGTGAGGAACGATAAACTTATGAATGTTTGAATGGTTCCTTGTCTGTCACTATTTTTCTAGCTCAAGTGATCCGTTTCTCTTGAAACGGTATAAAATAATGCTTATAAAATATCATGCATTTCAGGTCTGAATAAGGATTATATAAATATTGATTTAAAATCAATAGAAATCAATTTGAAATCAATGATTTCTATTGAAATGTTTTATCTCACGCACGCGGTGATCGAATGGAATGTAATGATTTCATCTTAAGCAACACGTCATACTATTCAATATAAATTAAATTACAGTAAATAAATCAGAATTCACTGGATAGATCAAACATTACAAGAAAAAACCATGATTCTAGTCATTACAGTAATTTTAGCTGTGACCTTGCATGTTAATAATAATTTTTCTTTATTATTGAAGGAGATAAGTCCTGGCAGTGTACTCACGGAAATTTTGGATGACATGAAGATCGTGACTGCAGAAATGCGCTTCAAGGACCCATACCTCTGGGCTGAGGATATTGCAGATATTGTTCTCTACGTTACATCGGCCCCTCCTCACGTACAGGTATATTAATGAATAGGACCTAAAGTCTATAACGTAGTTAAGATATGACGTAGAAAAGCAGTGAAATGCTTTCAAATCAATTTTGATTTTCGTTGTTTTTGTTCGCAGATTCATGAAGTGATTGTTGTCCCTACTGGAGAAACCATGTAACACTCACACAGGCAACAACAGGAACCCATACAAAATACATAACATATTATGTTGTATGCTTTCATCATTATGTGATTTTCGTGAAATAAGAAATGTTGCAGTATGTGCACTTGTTCGTGTGTTTTTTTGTTATACAAGTGTATACTTTTTTTTTCTTTGAACACAAAATAATTAAGAAAATAGCGAAAACCAGTATTTTAGACCATGCTAACAATTACTTCACTATTGACACGTTTTCCAAGTTCTTAAATGTTTTCTGCTCTGGCTTTCTGGTGCAAATGTATTGCTTATTTGCTTGTTGCTATCAAAGGAAGAAATAAATACTATACATTTCATATTACTGTACATTCTATTTTCTGCAACCTTTATTTCCAAATGCATTTCGCTATTGAACGATTAAAATATAGTGACAATAGAAAGATCATTCATTGTGACGCGATTATCTAATCGGGAGCTTTATTAAAATTTTAGTTTTAGGTAACAAAGCTTCCGATTGGACAACCGCGTCACAGCTGATGATCTGTCATAAGACACCGTATATTTATTGAAATAGTGCAATAACTGTTTTTCCTAATTACTGTGTTTCAATTTTACTTACTTCCAAGTTGTGCTACGAACATTTATTGTAATTTGCAATTGTTTATTGCAATTTGTTAGAAAAATGATTGGAAAAGGTTGAAATCACTAAAATTGTATTTCCGCCAATCTTGACATTTCGTAAGGTTACTAGATTAGTCTTAAAAAAGGACATTTGACTTATGTTACAGGTTACTTGACATTTAACTGATTGGTATTAAGAATTTAAGAGAAATTATTAATTTTACAATTAAACACTTATATTATAAAATATTTATACTATGTGAATTACACTGTATGATTTGCAACTGAAACGAATATAATAGGTATTTCATACATATTTATTTAATCAAACAACGTTACAATAATTTGTGGCAAATTTTAATACAAACCATGTATATGACTAAAATTCAATATGATGTAATTAATAATTTATGCGTGTTCAATTTTTTCTAAGGGAAAAAATTAACACATACAAATTTAAATCATATTTTGATGTATAGAAATAACATAAATTCATCAAGTATTTATGTTTTGTAGTTATGCATATTTATTACTATGCCGTTGTTCTACCTTTAATTCTTAAAATTACAGAAACGTTTATATTAAACACTAGGAAATACGATCGAAATAAGATCCCTTCAAAGTGATTATCAAAAAAAATGTATTTAAATATGTAAAATTTCTAAAATTTATAATAAAATAATTTATTACAATTGTTTTGTGAATAATTATTGATATGTATTTAATTAAATTTCTCGCCAACTGCTAAAACAATTTTCTCCCGCTGACTGCATTGAAAAACTGCTAAATCTGGCGGAAATTTCGCTGATCAGGCAACACTGACTACAATAAAGAATTAGTAAAAGTTCTAAGAATTCCGATCAAGGTAACTGGAAGCCAGGTAACATAAAGACTTTTTTTCGGTAATCATACAATTAAGTATACCTTAATTGTATGATTTCTGAAAATGTAAACATTACTCATTTTGACTAATCACAAGATACAGCAAGAGGTTTTATGAGCCTGTTAATAAATTACGTTATGAGTATTTAATTATTTTGTTCAAAGACTCATAGAATATAAAAGAAAAGAGCAAAATCACACGCGAAGAAGACGAGGCTCTTTAGACACAAGTTTAGCCCACAATTTTTGCCGCCCCTAAAATCTTGCTGCCCCTGACGTGTGACTAAAATTTTTGTCGCCCCTAAAATCTTGCTACCCCTGATGTATGACTAAAATTTTTGCCGCCCCTAAAATCTTACCACCCATGATCCATGCGTAAATCCGCCCCTGACTGCATGGACCCAATCTCTAAGTTTGAAATCCCGTTTTGCAAGAAAATGTCCTCAACTTTGGACAAAGATGCATCAGTACGAACCGACGTTTTCTGTTTGCCAGTGTTTTGGTGAGCTTCTACATCTAACTGCCCTGAAAAATAATAATTCTCCATATTATAAGCTATTCAGTATAACAAAAGAACTATTATAGGCGAATTTCCAATGTCATAATATGGTATTTACGTACAAGCGGCCGCAAATAATAAACCTTACAATCTCTAGCAATTGAAGCGAATGTATCAAGTGGACAGAGAAGACATTCTGCCTCGAGTTGATTCCTCCCGGCCTGAAGTCAGGAAATCGTGTTTGTTTTTCGCCACTAAATGCACATTTGCGTTTTGGCATGATTTCTATTAAACGTTAACACTGCTTCACTTTACAACAACCAACGGAGAGTAGAGCAGTTGAAAATAATCGTTCTAGTAGCCGCCTTTTGCCTCATAGCCAGCCCTCATGCCTCGTATCTAGCCTTCTTGTCTCGTATCTAATCATCTTGCCTCGTATCTATACTTGGATTTATTCAGAGCTGCCTCTTACGTAAATCAGATGTTACGGTGTCATCCAATGGGAAAGTTGAACGCCACCATAGTGACGTCATTGTAATGACGTGCAAGCTCCCGATTGGATGACACCGTAACAGCCGATGACCCATCAGAAGCAGCAGTAACTAAATCGCAATGTTTTCTCCTCTCTTGCTTCGTATCGTCGCGCCGCGCAGTTACGTAAGAGGCAGCCGGCGGAGCGGCGACGCGGAGCTCGGGCACGAAGGGGGGCGTGGCCGGGGCGGGGGGCCGGCGCCGCGCAAGGTCGTCTCGTGCTGAGTCACGCGTGTTATCAACCAGGCCTGGTAAAGAGCAGCTCCAGCGACGTGCAGGTGGATCCGAAGGCTGCCGCGTGTGCCAGACGCGGCTTTCGCGGGCTCAGGAAGAACACGCGCATTTGGCATTTGGGGCCGACGTGATGGTTGAAAATTAGGCTCGTTGCTTTCAGCAGAGCACGATGTGGGCTTGCCAGTCACGGTAATGCCATGTCGATTTCAGCCGCTCTCTAGAGGAGAATTCTAGCGGACGGCTGATCTTATCGGTAGTGTTCTGTGTTTTCAATTCAATACCAGGCGAATGCCGAAGTGGTACGATAACAAAAGGGGCACAGACAGCACTCTATCGTCCCCTCTCATCTATGTACTATATTCCCTCCTCTCCCCTTGCACACATATTTTCACGTAAGCTTAGAAGTAAGACACGTGACGGTAGAAGTGCCTTTTTCACTTACCGATTGTAGGTTTTTATGACATTTCCATAAACCGAAAGTGAAAGGGAAAAGAAAAGACACTTGCTTCTGGACGTAAATGTAGCTTCACTATGCGCACGTTTTGTTGAACTTTCCTTTGCTTGTAGTGGTAGTAGAGCTTAGGGTGAGTTTCTATTTTGTTAACAATACAGAAAAATCAAGTCTGTTCGTTTCTTTACCGTTAAAAATAAGTTTTCTATAATTTGGCAACGAAATAATTTGGCAAAATATCTAGTTTTTGAAATGTTAATCTCTCGCTTTTTTAAATTTGTTATTATTATTATTATTATTATTATTATTATTATTATTATTATTATTGTTATTATAAATCTTTCAACTATTAATAGTTAAATTGTTGGAAAGGGATTCTGAAACTCAAGAAAGCGTGCGCAGATGATTTTCTCCCCACATACGGCACATACAGTTTTTGACTAAAATAAATAAATAAATAAAACACTTTTGCACAGCGTGAAGCACCTTTCAACCTCTGCGCATGCGCCATTCTACTTGTGTGGTTTAAAAGTGGTCTACGCTAAGGCGCTTCATACTATTGAAAACGTCTCTAAAAATGTCATTAACGAGCTTTCCGGCACATTAAAATTTCAGTCATTGATATAAATAAAAGATATTTCACCTTAAAGAAGACTAATATATCCTAAAATAAAGAAGACTACTGTATATAACATATCGTACTTGTTGAAATGCATCTGGTTAATCTATCGTCATTTTCTGTAAATATTCACTTAGTAAACATTCTCTAAAATTTCGTAAAACACCGAAACAAATTGCTGTGAGTTGCGATGACCGGGCGTACTCATAATCATTTTTAATAAATTTTGTTGCGAACCAAAGAGGACGGTCTCGTGTTTTCATCTCCCTTTTGTACTTTGGCCTTGAAAGACCATCGGAGGCAGATAGCTTTGAATATGATTTGGGACAGTGTTATAGTGAATTTAAGGTGCACTCAAACCAAAACAAGCAAACGATGTCCCCTGAAGAGATTTAAGGTCTCATCTTTCGAATTTTTCATTAAAAAATATCTATGTTTGAAGGTCCCTTATGTTTTGGCGTTGAAATTGCAATTGTAAAACAAAAACAGAAATACACATGTACGGTTTTTAAACCCAACTAGAAAGCAGCCCTTGTTGAGTTTAATTACTAGACATCGGATGTTTAGGGAAATGCCTTTTTTTTCTAGAGAACTTATTTAAAGGCTGATAATATATGTCCACGAATCATGACAAATGATGACATATGACGAAGTTTTATAATGCTTATTTTTGCTTATTTTAGCGTAAATGCCTATTTTTTGCATAAATACCTTTTTTAGTACTTTTTGGCCTTTTATTTATTATATTTATATACAATGCTAAGATATCGGAAAATCGGTGATGGTCCAACGTGACCATTTATTATGAAATCTTCGATTCACGTCTTGAAATTTAAAATTACGAGAGAATTTCTGAAAGTATACCAACTGATTTTTCTCCGTTTCCCTAATAAATACCAACTATGATCTGAGAACATAGATGATTGACAATACACCGAGGCAACCGAAATTTTAAGTGAAAATAAATATAAATTCCCAGAAGGTTTCAGTGTTCTAGTGTTGGACTGCTAAAATATATGCCAGTGACATCGTTCAGATATCCTTCTCCGCATTTAAACTGATTTTGTCTCCCAGTCGTCGCAGATTAGAAATTGTGATCCTTGGAAAGTGATTGGTAATATGTAAATATTACTGGTTAATGGAAACTATTAAGAATAAAATACAGAAGAGTTGTAAATATGTAAATCTAATTTTACATTAAAATATACTGGTCTTGTGCATTAAAGTTTACAAAATAATATTGACAAAAATGACACTTTATCCATTTTATTGTGTATGTAACTTATGACAGTGGCTTTTCTCTCCTTATTCTTGATATTTTCAGTGCCTTTTTAGGCGCCTAAAAGACGATCTTTTACTGCCTAAACATTCGATGTCTATTAATTCCCTTGTGTTAGGAGATCAATTGTCTTTTACGGGACATAATGGCTAAAATAAAATAAATAAATAAAATATGTTTGTCTATAAAATAATCTGCGTTGAAATCGACGTTATATTGGTGCAATGTCCATGGCACTCGATGAGAGGAAATGCGTTTGTGGGCCACACGTGCCTCGTCAGCTGGTCCAACTTCGAAAACATACAGTAAGAGCAATGGAGCATCAGAGCTGCTGATAGACCCTGACCTTCGTCGCTAAGACATCGAGGTCAGCCAACGCGACCTCCGCTCTCAATCTCTCGCGGAGGGGCGTGGCAGGGAACAGCCTCCGCTCTAAAAATACCGATGAACCCAAGCGCCTCCCCTGGAGCTCACATCTGCAGAGCCTATCTTATCTCCACACTGACAAAAAGAGGACCCCTTACGATTTGCTTTCGAAAAGAGAGATTGCCTTACCAACACTTGACATTGATCAGTCATTGAAGACTGAGACAATAGAGGTCGAGTGTTTTGGAGTTAGTAGTTATTAAAAATAGTTTCTTGTTAACTTGACATCGTGGTATTAAAGACGTCATAGTCAAAGATAATTTTTGTATTTAAAAATAATAGTGTGTATATATAAATACCGTTCATTCCTTTACATTAACTTGTGAAAACTTTTATCTTTTCATATTAGCGAAGAATATTATATATCTATTCAGTGAAAGTTTTTTAATATAATTTATTTATAAAGGTCGCATAAACAACTAGGTCTTGAGCGACCACAAGGTTATAATACAGTCACATATATTTACAAAGTATTTCTGTATGTTAAGTCTTTACAAAGAGTGTTTCAATAAGTTACAATATGACAAATACAGTAGGTTAATTTACATAATATTATACATTATTGTGGATAGTTCAGACACTTGACCTGGAGGAAGGCATCAAATAGATATTATTTTATTAGTATAAAAGTAATTGAGTCTTTGAACATACATGGGCACTTGTATTGGTTTACAGACTTTTGTGGAGGTTGAGTTCCACAAGGAAATGGATCACTTTATATACATTACTTTTATCATTCAAAAGTGATTATAAATTGTTTGGAAGATTATATTTTTTCCTGAATTTATTAAGATTTGGGCAATGCATTAATATATGTATGATAGTGATAGGTAGATTACATGTTTCAGTGAAAGTTTTAGAAAGCTTAACTGACCTGCCATACATAATCAAAGATTTTCATACAAGAATATTTGGTTTTGGGCATAAAATTACAAAGCCACTTCTTGTTTCAAACGTTCCATTATTGTTATAAATTGCTATTAGGGGAACTTACGTTTCTTCTTTTTTTGGTCATAACGTTAGTTCTTTGAATTAACAGTCTTCCTACCAGAATTTCTAACTTACCTGCAACACTATCTTTTGGGTTAGAATTTCAATGACAGATGTCAAGGTATCATCTTACCTGGTAGCACGCGAATGTATGGCTTGGCTTGCAACCCGAATCTGTAGTCCAGCGCTCATCGCTTGATTTTTTATTGTTAGAAGTGCGAGAAATGCGAATTTTTTGTATTCTTAAGGCATAGAATGTGAAATGCGTAGCCTAGTGACATTCTGAGTCTACACAAAACTGGTGGTGCTACAAGAGCGCATACTTTCTTGCATTAATTGTAACGGATACGCAGTAATATTCTACTACAGGATGAAGCAAAATTGTTTTGAACAAGTGAAAATTTTTTCCACACCTAGAGTCTAACTCAGGTTAGTCCAGTTAATTCGCTGTACGCTTTACCTCTACACTACACAGTCGCTCTGATGTATTCAATCAATGTTTTGCCGTCAATCGATTTTTCGGTATCAGGGACTCACAAAAGATGGATTCTGACTACACGTGTTAGAGGAAGTAATTTTCTATATTTATTATAACAAAATTTATCCAATTTTTCATTTCGGAGGCGCGGGAATGAGTTTTTCTGTTGAAAATTCGTCTGTTTTCGACGCACGATTTCAATACTTCTTACGAAGCAAGGGCGAGAAAGTAAAAGTGTCACCCCTATTGAGTAACTATCCTTCTGAAAGACCACACAGGACCATTATTGGTCGCTTAACACAGGTTTCATTTTACGCATGAAATTAAAATATTATCGACGTAGAAGGTATTTAGAAAACATTTACAAATGAGTAAAAAACAAACGTTTTAATTAAAATAGAGTTTATATCATGTATTTCGAAGTATTTAGCTCTATTCTTAGAAAAAGTTTGGAACCGTTTTTGAGAAAATAGTATGGAATATTTCAATTGAATCGTTTATTTCAGGAACGCCAAATTTCTCATGTCGATAATTGAGAAAAAGTGTCCCAATTTTTCAGATTTCAAAATATTTTTTAATATTAAAGCAGTTAATAAATGAATATTTTTCAGGTAAATATGGAACAAGCGATGTGTCTATCCACGTGGAACAATATTCCATCATTAAAGCGCATTTTAAATTTTGGCGTTTGACGTGTTTCTGAAATAAACAATTCAATAATGAAAATTTAATTTTAATGCTTGTCAATTTTGAATAATGCGGATTTCAAATTATTTAGTAATTTATACGTTTCAACTTACACATTTATTTAAATAATTAATTGTATTAATTATTATTTCATACCACTTTTATTTATAAATAATAATACTTATTTTTTATTTATTACTCTTTCGCTTCTACTTGATTAAAGTTTTCGCAACGTGCATGCTCTTAAATTTAGAGCAAGTCGAGGATCATGGTAGATTACAGACAGAAGAAAACACTCTGCTGATAAAGGTAGGTAGTATTTGACAAAAGCCATTTTGCTTACATACGATGTTTTCACCTCTTCGTACACAGCCACGTTGTAACTGTCGTATATACTGAACATTCACCATTTAAATCGAATTTAAAACACGACAGAAACAAAATGATGTAATTTGAGTTCATGTGAATTTACATGAATTTACTGAACTCTTTTAACAGCATCATTAGTGCTTTTCATGATATGTAGCATTCATGTACAGTTTGTAAGTAAAGATCTCCGTACACTACATATTGTATTGTAGTAAAAGTATATTTTATTTTATCTCAAGCCGAAATGACGAAAAAGGACCCCATAATATCCTAATGATAACACTTTATTATTACTTTTAAGAAAATGTTTCTTAAACTTAAGCACGGAAACTACAGCTGTTGTACATTTTCTTTCAAAGGACGAATCCATCCACAAACATCTCATTCTCTTCACTAGAAGGTTTGTTGGTTCCATCGAAAGTATTTTTTGAAGTAAAACAAAGCCTGTTATCACCTCCTCGCCGTTTGTATCACGTGCTCGCTGATCGGCAAGTGGCCTTCTGGGAGCAGAGAAGGCGTCTGTAGTTGATTCTACGCCTCCGAAGACGCGCGTGTTTTCCTGCAAGTAAGTGGAACAACGCGGTGGCATTTTTGTTTTAAATTTATTTATTTAAGGTCGCTTTATAACAGCTGTGACTGTTGTTAGCAGCGGCGTGTTCAACTTCATTGGTCCAACTAGTTTTTCAGATGATTCACTCTTCTTACTATCTATCCGTTAATAGTATTAAGAGATAACAACAGTACATAACAGGGTTGATCGGATAGCAAATAGTATTCAGAGGTTTGCTTCAATCTCATTTTCTAAGACAGCAAACGTTTCTCATTTTTGATTAGTTTATTGATGATAGATGTTTCCGGGCACGGCAACTGCTATGGTCATTATTAGACATCGGATGTTTAGGCACTAAAAAATCGCCTTTTAGTCGCCTAAAAACGCACTGAAAAAGTCGAGAATAAGGAGAAAAAAGGCACTGTCATAAGTTACATACACAATAAAATGGAAATATTGTAATTTTTGTCTATATTATTTTGTAAACTTAAATGGACAAAACCAGTTCGTATATTTTAATGTAAAACTATATTTACATATTTACAACTCTTCTACATTTTATTCTTAATAATATTTACATATTACCAGTAACGTTTCAAGGATCACAATTTCAAATTTGTGACGACTGGAAGACAAAATCAGTTTGAATGCGGAGAAGGATATCTGAACGATGTGACTGGCATATATTTTAGCAGTCCAACACTAGCAACACTGAAACCTTCTGGGAATTTATATTTATTTCCACTTAAAATTTCGGTTCCCTCGGTGTATTGTCAATCGTCCATGTTCTCAGATCATGACTGGTATTTATGAAATAGGGAAATGGAGAAAAATCAGTTGGTATACTTTCAGGAATTCTCACATAATTTTAAATTTCAAGACGTGAATTGAAGGTTTCGTAATGGATGGTCACGTTGGACCATCGCCGATTTTCCGATATCTTAGCATTGTATATAAATATAATAAATAAAAGGCAAAAAAGTCCTAAAAAAGGCATTTATGGAAAAAATAGGCATTTACGCTAAAATAAGCAAATATTAAGCATTATAAAACTATGTCATCATTTGTCATGATTCGTGGACATATATTATCAGCCTTTAAATAAGTTCTCTAGAAAAAAATAGGCATTTCCCTAAACATCCGATGTCCAGTCATTATCCTTGACAGTACAGTGCATGTTTTATGACTGGAAGCGGCGGTGTTTTTCCCTAGCTGATTGTTGGGATCTGACATCGACCTGCGCGTCGGCATTCAGAGTCACCCCCCCTCCAGGTGTACCACCCGATCGGGCCGTGCACTAAGCTCTGGTCTTCCGAATTGTGTGGTAGTGTATGTGCAAGTGTGTGTGTGTATGTATGTGTAAGTGTGTATAAAGGGAGAGGTTAGGATAAGGAAGAGGAAGAAAGATCGCGCGTGGTCCGTAACCAGTTTGGTAGGATACGGCTTTGGCATTCGTTTGATATTGGTCAGAGAACTCGAACGACTGGATTTGTAGACCGGTAGACCGATCAGAACTACCGGCCACTGGACTTCTCTCCCGATTCAGCTTTAAAGCTTAGCTCGAAAATTCACCACCATCGGGACGCAAATCCTAGGACTTCCCGTACAGAGCCGCTGTACAGGCAACGGAAAACTGAATGTGAGCTAATTTTACCGGCTTTTTTAATTCATCTAGGAATGCCTTCAGTGCTTCTGAGTGACGTGTTTACTTTATTTCATTGAGATGTTTTACTGTCATAATTTTTAGTTTGTGTTTGTATGTTCGTCTTGTAAATTTATTTTTATTAATTTTTCATCCGACTCTACCTGTGGCGTATTATTCCAGCCTTTTGTCCCTTTCTATGGAGTCGGAATAATGGGAGCGGGCTCAGTTTTTCTTGTTTTTCCGCACACTACACTTTTATCACGATTTGGCGTTGTTTTAACTGCCGGATGCCCACCACAGGGGAGCACATTACAAGTAGACAACACATACAATCACGAGACACACCGGGAGCGGTGGCTCAGTGCATCAACCGATGTCAGTGCAGTGCCTCTGGCCGGAAGGTCCTAGGTTCGAGTCCCATCGGTGGAAGGAATTTCGACACTAAATAGACAGATGGATCGTGATCTGTCGCTGTCTGGAGGAGAATTCTAGCGGTCGGCTGCTCTGGTCGGTAGTTTTTCGTGGTTTCCGCGATCAATACCAGGCGAATATCGGAGAAGTAACCTAACAAACGGGCCACGGACCGGGCGCAATCTTTCCTTCCTCTACCTTGTCCTATCCTCACCACTTACACTAACATGCACTACACTACCAGACAAGCCGGGAGACCGGTCTGGAACTTGGAATTTAGAACCCACCCGGCTGGGGTGGTGGGAGACACCTGGTTGGGGAAAACCCCGCTAGTCGACAGTAGGTCGGCGCCGGATCTCGCCATCCAGTGGAGGAAGATCACCGCCACCTACCGATGAAAAAACATACACTACACTTACAGGACTAATAACCTCAGTAGTTGACACTCCCGAAATCACTAATAATCAATCAATCAACGAAACACACACAACCACGCCCGAGACGGAATTCGAACCCACAATCCTTGGGTCCGCGATCGCCACAGCGCTACTGCCTTAGCGATCTCGGCTACCCGGATCGGCCACTATAATTCTCTTAATTTTCCTATTTTTTTCTTCTAGGTCTCTGAAACCTTATAAATTGTCACTCTTTTTAAATCAGTACAATTACTCCCTTTAAAGGATGGAGCGTTGGCGCGGACGCGTTGCTGTGGTGACTGGCGCGAGCGCGGGCATCGGGGCTGCCATCGCCTACCAGCTGCAGGACGCCGGCGTCAATGTAGTGGCGCTAGCAAGAAGGAAGGAGAAGATTCCGGTAACTTTCGAGCCTCTTTCTATTCACCCTAATATTTTTTATGTGTATTCATTTTTTAAACATACCAAACATCATTTTAACCGAAAAAATCTAAACAATGGTTCCCAAGGGGTCGTTACCGACCCTCTGGAGGTCGATGGAACTTTAAAGAGGTTCAATGATGATCTAGGGGACGATAGAGGGTTGAAAGCCGAATATGCACCGGTGACTGTTAGGTATAATGAATATCCTGTTAGTTACAAAAAACAAAAATGTTTTGTTTTCTTACGTAAAGCTTCAAAATAGACAATAATTGTATATTTATGAAAATTTAAAATTAAAATTGTACAAAAATAATGTACGAGTAAATCTAAGAAATCATTTTTTTCTCAAAATTTTAAATCACATTCTTTGTCTTATCGTCATAAAGTCATTTTACGTAAAATTATGCGCATTATGATTATAATGTATGCTGTATACGAAAAATTTGAGGATATTGATGAAGAAAAGCATTATTTTAGTATAGTGAACCCTCGGTTATAGTGAACCTAAGTAACTGGTCCAGTTTCACATACAATACAAATAAGCATAAGAACATTCGGTTATAGTGAACCTGAACCTCGTCTTTAATGAACGTAGGAAATACAACGTCCTGGAAATTAATTGGATTTCGCATGTTGTTAGGGAGTAAAAGGGCCTTCGGGTAGCTGGACGTTGTTATGAAGAGTGGAAGAGACACTGAAAGGTGTGAAGACTGCATTCCGATACTTAGAAACAGGGGACAATGTAGAATCAAGGATGGAGAGAGCACGAACTCTGACTAGAGGAGGATCTAGAGAAATTACTAATGAAAACCGTACGAAGCAAACAATTGAAAATAATTGATTATTTTAAGGACAATTGAAGATTTGAAATTTTGAGTTCGTGCTGTTAATGAATTTTGCTGCACCTCTCTATATTAATAAAAACAATCATTGTGGAGAAATTATATTTAATTTGTACACCATCGGATATAGTGAAACTCTAATATAGTGTACCAAACATGTGAGTCTTCAGAATTTCACTATAACCGGAGTCGACTGTACTTTATTTTATCGTTTATCCCTCATTCTCTGGATATGCCGCATTTTCGTTAACTCGGGCCCAGTTGATACGAGTTAACGAGGTTCTACTGTATTTACCTTAGACGTGGAAGCTTATTTTTCAACCACCCGTAAGACCACCCGTAAGTACTGCTTGTCCCTGAAGCAGCACGCTAACATTTGGAGAGCGCGCGCAATCCTCGTAGATCACCGATCGCCCACCCGCGGCAGCAGCTGTCAGGGGAAACGATGCCTGCGCGGGAATTTTAAATTTCAATTGAACCGTAAAAACGTTATTGCGTTTTATTATATAATTTTTGGTAGGATCTTTGTCTTCCTGCCTCATCCGTTGACTCGCCGGTCGCCAGTTGATGCACCCGCAATCAAGAAATAATAAAAAAATCAATCAATAAACATGAATGATCTTGGCTGTGTTGCCAACGTTTCGACCATCTTTTCGTGGTCTTCCTCAGGGCTGGACTGTCTGAGGAAGACCACGAAAAGATGGTCGAAACGTTGGCAACACAGCTTTCGACGCGGCGTCACCCGGACAGCCAAGATCATTCACATGACTCCGGCCGCGGAAGCCTACGACTTAAATCAATAAACATGTTTTCTCAAAAATGGTTTCAAATAGTTTCTTTGAAATTTTATTTCTAGTACACGAATAAAATTGCCGCATGACTGATTTTCGCTGAACTTTCTTAAAATTTGGAATTTTCCAAAAGTTAACACTTTTTCAGCTATCTTGATATTGACGATTGAGTAGTTCTTTCTTAAAAAAAACCTTCAAAATTATATATTTAAATAATATGTTTATTTTTTGAAAATGTGTTGCACGTGCCCAACATTCTCTTTATAGCAAAACACGAAACAATGGATGACTGAATCAGCCTGTGTGCGGCAAAGACATTGTAATAGAAACACTCTAGACTCACTGAGAGCGCTGCTGTCACGAAATAGTTTGAAGCCGTAATTGTAGTGGAAATTTGTGTCTTCATAGACATCGTTGTGACTTCGATAAGGGCAAGATAATTATTTAGAATAACGATATTTCTTTTCGGTGCGTGTATTAGTTAACTGTATGTAAATAAACGTGATGTAATATGGTTAAGAGTTGTCTAACATGTAATATGTGCACGAACAAACTCATTGTTTTAAGTTCAAATTCAGGGTACAAGTTCGTATAGATTGTTTCTTTACAAGGAAACATTACGAGGGAAACCTCTGGGTTGTTCCTTAACAGTAATTAATTGTAAATGTTGAAGACTTCGTGTGTAAACTTGCGTTTCGTAATGTTAAAGAAAAATGGCCCCTGACATAAAATAGTACATCATGAAACGATGATGTAATGATGGGTATTAATACACGAATGTGATATTAAGATATGAGCGAGTATCGTAAACTTCAAACGAGCATATTAATACCCATTATATTAAGTTTCATACGGAACTTTTTCTACGACTTTTATAAGTTAAACTTTTACACTGAATCGTTTCGTGGGAGTTGACATGCAAGATTCAGCCAAGGCCACCTAACAGACCGCTCCCTAAACCTATCCTCACATGTTGCCGCAGGTGGCTGTGATTACCAGTCCGCCTGCGAGGGAATTCTGCGCTAGTCAAATAGGACCAATGTGAAATTACAATCCAATGTATTTTAAATAATATTGCACGAGCAAAATGCTAATAATAAAAGATAAGCATAATATAATATCACATGCAATTGTAATATACACAATCGAACGAAACATTAACTATATTCTTATAGAATGATTCTCAATGATTAATTGTCAATACTTTGTTTGTAAACATCTCTGCGATTGGTCAAGAACCTGTATCATAATTAAATCTGTATCGTAATGAGTATCATTATGCAACTGGTTGCAGCCATCAAATGACAGCATTGTACTATGGGAGTTGAAAAAAAAAGTATACAAGCATTATTCATTTACAGCTAATGTTTTGGATTTTCATTTGATATTTTTATTTCCGTTACATTCACACCAACACAAACATAATGATGAAAACGAGCGAAATTGTAGAGTCACATTTGAAACCCGTGCGGCAAATCAAGCACTACGATGGCAACCACGGCTCCATTCAATTTATCCAGTGTCCTGAACAGTCCGTCCAGGCAATTGTGGGGTCTGTGTGTGCGCAGGGGGCGGTGGAGGCGGCGCGGCAGGAGGCGTCGGTGCGCGGTCGCGAGCCGCCCAGCCGCGCACCTGCGCAGGGCGCGCTGCACTGCCTCAAGTGCGACGTCAGCAGCGAGGACGACATCGTCAACGCCTTCCAGTGGGTCAAGGACAACCTCGGGGGAGTCGACATCCTCGTCAACAACGCGGGCGTGGGAGGCGACACGCCCCTCTCCAGTGAGTGCGTCTCCGCCCTTCGCCCCGCTCGCCCTCCGCGCGTGCGTGGTAGTCGCACTACAGTACCCTTCAGTGTATAAGCGACTCTGACAGTTCACTCGCCACGTGCTGTGCTACGTCTTGTGACCTGCTCTGAAGCATTGAAGGATGTGAATGTGTAGGCTTCCGCGGCCAGAGTCATGTAAATGATCTTGGCAGTCCGGGTGACGCCGCGTCGAAGGCTGTGTTGCCGACGTTTCGACCAACTTTTCGTGAACTTCAAGAAACCACGTGCTGTGGTACGTCATGTGACCTGCTCTGAAGCATTCAGCTTGCGAGGATTTGAAGTCGTAGACTTCCGCGGCCATAGTCATGTAAATGATCTTGGCTGTCCGGGTGACGCTGCGTCGAAGGCTGTTGCCGACGTTTCGACCAACTTTTCGTGAACTTCAAGAAACCACGTGCTGTGGTACGTCATGTGACCTGCTCTGAAGCATTCAGCTTGCGAGGATTTGAAGTCGTAGGCTTCCGCGGCCATAGTCATGTAAATGATCTTGGCTGTCCGGGTGACG
>BLKR01012147.1:0-23098 GCA_011170035.1 Teleogryllus occipitalis | reverse complement strand
GGACGGACGGACGGACGGACGGACGGACGGACGGACGGACGGACGGACCGAAAGACGGACGGACGGACCGAATGACGGACGGACCGGCAGACTGACGGACGGACGGGCCGACAGACGGATGTTTTGCCGTGAATCTATTTTTCAGAATCAAGAAACAACAAAACATGAATTCTGACTACACGTGTTAAAGAATTTTTTTAAATTTAGCAGCAGTATTTATCAACTTTTTTCCTTACCAGAGCCCGGCAATAAGAGTTTTTCTGGAGAAAATATGCCTTTTTTTGCGCACGATTACCTAACTCTCTTCTTACGAAGTTCCTCCGTAAGACGAGAAAGTGATAATTTTGAAACCGCTAGGGTTATGTAAGTTGGTCCTAGGGGTAGTGTTTATAATTATTAAAATTTAATGTCCATAAATTCATTAGTTTACTTAAATCAGTTCACACAGATGCACAGAAAGTCAACAATTGATTTGAAGTGACATAAATTTTACAAACCGAATGAGAGAGAGTTGAAAAAAATGTTTGGAAAAGCACATTCAGACATGTCCCGTTTATTTATCTGCGTATTGATGGTATTATTGAGTAGAAGTGCTTTTTAAATGATTTTCAATGATGTTTCTCGAATTCTCAATAGTTTTTCGCAACAACTCATTCTTCAAATTAAAATACCTGCACGGGATTCGAACCCCATTCCTTTCGCACCGAAGAGCTGAATCTGTATACGCCTTGACGACTTCGGCCATTCAGATCCGATAGGGCTACGCATATCTATATTACTGAAGACAATTGTTTGTTCTAGCATTAGGGATACGAAAAATTAAGAAAATGTGAAAAAATCTCATTTGGGCGACCAAAGAAGGTATCTGAGAAATTAATTAGGCATAACCGAAAAGCTAGTCTAAACTAAAGGTATTAAAGAACTAATTAGTGCGAGAATTTCTGTGCCATTCTATAGCGTCACTAATTTACTTTCTCGCTAAGGAGTAGAGAGAAAGTTATGAAATGCTTCGCGAAAAACGACAAATTTTCAGCTGAAATGCTCTTTATTACAGGGCACTGGTAACGAAGAAGTGAACAAATACAGTTGCTAAATTTAGGGGAAAATCTTTTATCACGTGGTGTTACCAGAACCCATGTTTGTGGGTCCTTGGCACCGAAAAATCGAATAACGGCAAAAAGTCTGTATGTTCGCCCGTCTGAGAGAGAACAATACTAGCGGGTAAACCGTTCATCTGATTTTCTCCAAAATTGATATTCCGCAATTGATCTGGCTGATGTAACGGCCCATTGAATTTGAAACCGATTTTTAATTTTAGGGGTACTTTACATGACGCTCCTGGGATATTTTCAAAAAAATGGCGCTATTGTTTTTTATTACATTTTGTTATTGGGTAGTGTTAAGGACGTTTAAAAGAATGGTTCAGGTCTCATAATCGTTGAAAATCCTGATTTTTCGAAAATTGTTAATGTTCAAAAATTTTTCGGAGTCTTCCTACAACTAAAATATTAAAGATAGAGATTTTTTCCCTAAATAAAATCTGTTTCTTAAAGATAGATTTTGAAATAAGGTCGTATACAGTTTTTGAAAATTTGGGTACTTTTCGCATAATTTTGCGTGAAAGTACGGGAGAAAAAGTATGTGTTGTTTTAGCACCACTATATTATTGCGTCCTGCTGAGCAGCAGTACGCAGTCACCACGTCGAAACGTCAGCCTCGACAGAGACGCGACTCGTTCCGGATAGCCTAGATATACAAATTCCGGTCGCGGAATCCTGCGCGAAAATTCGAAACTATAATGTTCGCCGGAAATGAGACTAGCGTAAGGTTTTCTACATGCCTTTGATACATACAAAGAAAATTTAAAGAAAAATTTGAAGCCGTTTCTGAGAAAAAATTGTATAAAAATTGCCTATAGTTCATAAGGCAGCGCCAGCGAATAGCCAACTCGGCCTATTCGCGACCCGGCATCTGCCGTGCCCTGGCAGATACGCCTTTGCATTACAGTGGTCGAGAACCATTCCGCCGTGCCCGAACTCATCGGAGGACCTCATCAGCGGAAAGTTTTCGCAGTTTCACTGCGAGGACTTAAGGGCGTTACCCGCTGGTGGCTTCGCGGCTCGACGAAGGGTCGATCGGATCGATCGAACTTCTTACGCCATCTGCCCCCATGTGCAGCCCTGCGACACTTAGCAACGCTGGCTTACATGACATTTTCGTCACAGGTTCGCTCCCCGCTGGACCGCAGTGGAGTTTATTGTTCATGTGGCTATTCTTAGCTTCCCTCACCCCCACATCTTGTAAATGCTTTTCTGCTGCAAGGGGCCCAGCCCTATGTCGCTACTATTGGAACAAGGTTTATCCACTTTTTTGTTACCTTTTTTCCGTCAAAAATTCGCTGTTTTGCGGCGCACGATTTCAATACTTTCTTTTCTTGCGAGAAAGTAAAACAGTTCAATTAATATAATAAAAAAATAACTTTCGTTGACAATAAACTGTACTGTGAATAATCATAAACACACAATCAAGCACCAAGTTCAAAATATTTCCACAGTTTATTGCTTACAAATGTTTTTATTTTTATATTAATTGAACATTTTTAATCCGGTTATGTTTAGGTTGTCACCCTAGGAAGAGACCGCGCAACTGGGCATGAATTAAAATAAATTTCAGAAAATAATGATTTATTTAATACCAAAAAGGAACCGATCTTAATAGTTGATCAACAATAGACAATCTCCGTGATTGACTAACCATTCAATTTAGAATAATTATTTTAATATAATTTCCATAATTTCACACTTCTTGCTTGGAGTAGCGATCCTCCGGACGAGGGGAATACCGCAACGACTTACACTTCCGTGCCCTGTATTATCTACAATGAGATTCAAAATTGCAATCGGGCCCGGGAGATGCGATAGTTATCCGTCCTAATTTGAAATTCATTGTCGTTTGAAAATTATCAAAGAAAGACTAAGGTAGCAATACAGAGTCAGAAGCTGATGACTGTCTTATGATAAAATGTATTGTCCTCTTTAATATGCTGAAATTTTGATGTCACACGATAACGTAAGCATAAAGCCAGTTTTACATTTTTTCATAATTTTTCTGTTCAGAAAATGGATGGAAAAGGCACGTCCATTTCTACCCGCTACTGTTTCGGTATCGAAACTGAATGAACGAGAATGAGCGTTTTACATGGTCATTTCCTTTCAGCGTGCAATTGTTGTGAAAATAATTCCTCTGAACTCCCCCCAAAGGCGCTGAAGATCAGTCAGTTGAGCGTAGCATCTATGGTATCAAACTCAGGTTATGTTAGAACTAAGCATGGAACGACACGATATTACAACACAGTACATGATTTATTTCTCACTACATAATCATTTCACATTCATTTCAACGCATCATCTCTCGAATCTTTATAAAAGGAACAATTCGCACCTCGAGGTAGCAAAGCAGAGAAAGTTCCAAAAAGTGACGCCAGGAAAGCGGTAGTCGAACAGGATAAAATCTGTACCGAAAAATGAAACGCGTCATTTTTTTTTCCATACAAATTACATTCCGACTGGTCTGTCACTTTTCTGTATCGACGAAAAATGGTGAAAAAATGACCGTGTATAACGGGTTTGGCACATCGTGTGATACTTAAACGCACGATAATGCGGACAAAATGAGAGAGTTTATACTTCGATTTTTTAGGGGAGGCACTTAATGTAAGTCAGCTATTACGGTGTCATCCAATCGGGAGGTTGAACGTCACTACAGTGAAGTCACTATAGTGACGTTCAAGCTCCCGATTGGATGACAGCGGAACAGCTGATTGAACGTCAAGTGCCATTATAAATAAATCGAAGTATAATCACAGCGTTGCGTACGGAAATCGACACCAAAATCGAGATCAATAGTCGGCGATGTCGAGAAAGAGGTTTTACATATACGTTTAGGTCGAAATTGAAATAGTTCCGAACTGTGGCAAAAGAGTGCGCTATATTCCAGTTATGTCACATTTTCATTCACGTTTGTTCGACAAGAGCTGTCCAGCAAACAGTGATCTGAATAAATAACTATTATATTATATTATATTATATTATATTATATTATATTATATTATATTATATTATATTATATTATATTATATTATATTATATTATATTATATTATATATATTATATTATTAAATAAATATAATGAATATCATATCGATAATTATATACACAGAGTAATGCCACCAACTTCATGTTGCATCATGGGGCTATACAGTTCGCAGCACACTCCGCTGCCAATGTTGGGAAAAAATCGATATAGCATTACTGAGTGTTCGTTGATTATAAAGCACGCGAATAAAGTTGCCCGCTGAATCGGTTGTTTTAGATGGCTCCGCTATCACTACGAGATTGATTTCGAGTAGGAGCATGCACAGAGGCTGAAAAGTGCGGTCGACTGCTGCACTTTACGGCGTGCTGAAATCCCCTGTCGTGAAACAGCGTGTCACACAACCAACGCTAAGCGCGTCTCATTTCCCGTTCCCCCAGGATCATTCCTTCGGCACGGGGATGGATTCCCTATGGTAGAGCCGCACTGGCTTTTGTCAACAAGGAGCACATTGATTTCTTTTACTGCTCTGGCGATTTTGCAAGAACAGAATACCACACTCAACTTATCATATCGTGACGCAGTTTACCTTTAGAGGTCCGAATACAATTTTCAATCTCTCTAAACAATAGTTTAATATCTATAATGCAAGATGGCTACCAGAAGGTAGATTACTGAAGAATATAGTGATTCACATAGATGGAAGCTTGAATGAAAATGTGCCTTTTAGCAGAAGAGGCCAAACGTTCACATACAGTAAAACCTCTCTGAAAGACCACGCCTTTTGCACTATCAATGACCGATTTTTCTTGGAACGGACACTGAATTCCATATAATCATACATTCCAGTCCATATATTCCACATATTCGTCCATATATAGAGTCCATATACAGTTCATATACACGACCATGTACAGTCCATATATTCGTCAAACCTCTGTTCACAGACCACCCGTCTCTCCAATTACCTAACAGTCCCTTAACAGTAATTTTTTTAATTCACACTTTTTTGACACCGCTTCCAGAAAAATTGAAAAAATACATCATCGAACTTTCAATAGTTAAAATCAAAATTCACATTGTCAACGTCATTCGCGCGACATATCTGGATCCGAGCTTCATTCCTCGAAGAAATCGGGGCGGAGGGAATTTGGGATTCATGCTGGACCATGTCAACCCTAGTGCAAGCGATGCATTGCACAAGGCAACATTTGTGGAAGGGCGATAAAAATTTAGTTTTTTTTATAAATCTGCATTATTTTGACATTTTTTTAAATTTTAAACAAAAAAGTGTACTCTATTTTTCACAAATATAAAAACTATCTTATAGTATGAAATTATCGGCCGAAAAAATACACTAATTAAGAAAAAGTAATACAATTTTCGGAGATTTCATCAATTTCGGATAATATAATATTGGTTTCTTTTATTACTTATGCGGCAACTGAGAAGTCACCGCTCGACTTCACAGTCAAATGTCTGTACAAGCTAATCATAAACTGTGTAACAAAATCCAAAAAATTAGAACACAGGGCGGCTAACCAAACTTTGGACAGGGGCGCAAAATTAATTTGGCGTGGTCCTGAAATCATGTAACAATATGCCGTGACATCTGATTATTGTATCATAGATTCTAAATATATTTCAGTTTCATTTTTTCTCATGTGACCGCGCATATCAAAGTGACCTGACGTTAATTATTAGATTATTTATTCCCTTACATTCCTGGGCAAACATCCCGTTCTCACAAACATCAATGTCGGATGGCGGGGTAATTGACTTCCTCTCTTACTTCCGAGGGTTAGCAATGCGTCCGGAATCTGAGCCTAGCATTTACCCAAGACCCATCATTGAAATTGTTGTTTGTTTTTTTTTTAATTGTGGAAAGAATTACGAGAAAAGCGAGTTTGGGGGCTCCTAATGTATAACATGCGTCATACTTTAATGACAAGTGTGACTAGTGAATGGTGGTTCGTTGCCGGTAGACAACTATTCGGAACAATAAAACTGATCATGATATGTATGAGATGAGACAAATGAAAATGAGATAGACTACAAACGAGTATGGCACACGGAATTTGGCAACATTGATAGACGTCGGTGTAGATGTCTCAATTCAGTCAAACCTCAAATGGAATGTACATATATCAGAATTAAACACTAAATTAAGTTCATTGTTACGCATTCAGAATTCTTTCAAATTCTGTCAGCCTTCATGCAGCTCGTTGCGTGTATTTTGCAAATGTACATTCCCGTCTGAGATATGACATAATATTCTGAGGAAGTTCATCCTGTAGTACCCAGGCCCTTAGACTGCAAAAGAAAATTATTCGAATAATGAAAAAATGCCATCCACGTGATTCATGAATCACGTGGATGGCATTTTTTCATTATTCGAATAATTTTCTTTGCATGCATGCAAGCGTCTTGGCATTGAGCTTGGAATCACCATTACATTGCCTATTTATTTACGAATCTGTAATATTTGTCAAAACTGACTTACTTAACGATGCGAACATATTTTCATGCAATACTGGCATATATAATTACAACACACGTCTTAGAAATCACGTTCATCAAGTATGAGTATCAACAGCTCACTACAAGAAATCTATATACAACACATGTACGTTACTTTACAACGCATTGCTAGATTACATTAAACAATTAAGGCGGTACACAAATTTAAGTTAAAAGTAAAATATTTTATGCTGCATAACTGTTTCTGTATAACATGACACTATACTGATCATCAAAAAGAGAAAAATAATTTTTATTTTAACAAAACAATGATATAGAATTGATTAATTCACATTTGTACTGTATAATTAAAAAAAAGACTTAATATGCCTGTAACAAGTAATGTACTTCAGTTTCTGTGTCAATGACCCCATCTCGATCACGTTTTTCTCCAGTTTCCCTGATCTATTGAGAAAATGCTGAGATGGACTCTTGTTTTGCTCTGAAAATAAATGTAGCTGCACTATCCGCGCGTTTTGTTGAGCTCTTCTATTGCTTGTAGAGGTGGGAGTAGAGCTGAGGATGAGATTCTATATTGTTAGCAATGCAGAAAAATCAGAAGTCTGCAGTTCGTTTACCGTTGCAAATAGTTTTGCTGTAACTCGGGAACGAAAATGTCTAGTTTTTCAAATGTGACTAATATCGCGCTTTTAACACTATAATAATAATAATAATAATAATAATAATAATAATAATAATAATAATAATAATAATAATAATAATAATAATAATAGTTTTAACTTTCATTAATCTTTCAGCTATTTATAGTTAAAATGTTGGGATGGGTTCCTGCTACTACTCAAGAAAACGTTCGCAGATAATCTGCCTCATACGTCATATACAGTTTCTACTGTTGTTTTTTTTTTTTTGACCAAATGAATCAAATCAAATACGAAAACGCCCGTCCACATGTTAATGTTGTTTCGACTACGCTGCAGAAGTACCGGTGGGAAGTTCGGACACATCCTCCAGCCCAGATTTCCCGCATGCAGTCCAGACCTCTCCCCATGCGATTTACAAATGTTTGGAGCCTTGAAGAAAGACATTCGTGGCCGTCGATTTGCTTCCAACGAAGAGGTGCATGCACACCTTGGTCCCATAGTCACCCGCAAACATATTTCAATGAAGGCATTTACCGTCTTGTCTCATAGTGGGATAAATGTGTAAATAATTATGGTGATGATTTTTAAAATAATAAAAAGTTTATTTACATTTTTTCATCTCTCGTTTTCATTTGATTGAACCTCAAACGTTTATTTTTAACGAAGAAAAGGCCATCTACTTTTTTTTGGATTCAT
This sequence comes from Teleogryllus occipitalis, assembly GCA_011170035.1. Lineage (NCBI taxonomy): Eukaryota > Metazoa > Arthropoda > Insecta > Orthoptera > Gryllidae > Teleogryllus > Teleogryllus occipitalis. Next base: position 15,188 of record BLKR01012147.1, on the reverse strand, counting down.
TTACAGAGATAGTCAATACTTCTAAAACGGCATTTATGTCAAAATAGGCAAAAGAAAATGTTTCATTTTCCATAATTCGCACATTTATACTAAAAGCCTTTCAGTATGTCCACTGCAATAAAATAGGCACTTTTTTAAACATCAACTGGCCAGTATAATAGACCATTGTTTGTAGAAAAAAATATTACCTCTTTGAAGCAACCAACCCCGTAAAAGACTATTTTCATGGAACCTTTTCATGGAATTGCTTTCATGGAACTTCCATGGAAAAGACTTTTTTCATGGAACCAACAGTGGTCGCTTAGTTTCACTGTACAATTGTTTTTCACAAATTCCAGGCGCGCCATACATTACAAGAAAATTGTTTCTGCCTCCTTACGTTCATAATGGATAAACTTTTTCGGGCGCATCAACTTCTCTGGTTATTAATCTCTTAAGTGTAGAGCATGTTATGTCCCGAGAGGTAGCGGTGTTCCTCCCACGCTGGAACCTTATGTCCGGAGTCAATCTACACGTCGGTTAGCCGGGTTTCCTTCATCCATGTTTCTCCACCTGTAGAGCACCGTCACACCTCAAAAAGACACTCTAAGCTCCGGACTGGTCTCTTAACATGAGTGGTAGTGTGGAGAAAAGGATGAGGAAGGGAAGATCGCGCGCGGTTCGTGGTTCTTTTGTTTAGTTACTGCTCCGGTATTCGCCTTGTGTAGACCGGATAATTGATGTGGTACGAAAATAGGGATAGAAACTGTATTTTTTCTCTTAAAGGAGGAAAATGGATAATTTTCTTATGCAACTAATTAGTACAAATGCAGCAGTTAAAATAAAACGTTTATTGATTTACAATGGTGATAGATTCTCTCTTGGAAGGGAAAGGAAACGCTGTCGCGGATTCCGCTGATAACACAGGCACAAAAGAAAGTAGTCAGACCCAAAGACTTGACTTCTCGATGAATTTCAACGCGATGAATCCGAATCTGAAGTCAGAATTCCGCCACCACCCTCCACATTTTTTTAAAATCGCGTAAAACACCTTGAAATTTTTTTTTTTTTTTTTGTTTTCAAAGGTTGTTGTCAGACAGGAAAACTTGATACTTTTCACTATGTACGTCGACGCGCTAAATCAGAAACTGAAGCCAGAATTAAGCCACCACCCCACAGTTTTTTTAAGCACGAAAAACAGTGAATTTGTAGTTCGTAAATTATTTGTTATGTTATATGTTATTAATTATATGTTAAATTATATGTATGCATATAATATAAATTAATATTATATTTAAATGTTCTTTTGGCGGTTTACAAAACTGGAGGGTGGTGGCGCAGGTCTGGCTTCAGATTCGGATTTAGCGCGTCAACATGCATAGAGAAACATATGTCAAGTCTTTCAAACCTTCTTTTGTGTGTGCTTGTGTAACATTTCCTGTGTACATTTCTGTTCTTCATTTTTGCACCTGAGTACATTTCTTTCGGCGAAGATAACGTAACACTGGACCACAGTTGTTGGATGTTTTGGGAGAGGCAGTTCTGACCAAGATAAAGCAGCGGCAGCTAGATCAGGTCGGAAATCGGAGTTGTCTGTTTTCTCTGCTCGTTGGGACTCTGGACATATCGGTTATGAAATTCATTCACTTACTATCCTTTCTCATATTGTATTCCTCATCTTTTGCATTGAGATGTATATTAGGAATATACAAAAACACAAAAAATTATGTTTTAAGTCTAAATGTTGAAAAGTACTTACGTCGTAGCACACAAAGTTAATCGTATTCTGCCAAAAAATTGCGACGAACTGATATTAAGGATGCAGAATTTAACTGGAGAGGAAAATTGGCACCGGAAAATTGTATCTAGCTTTAACAAAAGTTCAGAATGCCTGCCTGGCAGGTACACAACTACACATGTGACAGAGTTTTCCACGAAATGTGGCTTTCAATGTAACATTCTGCGCAGTCAGTTGAAATATATCAATAGAATATGTTATTTAATTAAATTTCATTTTTTCCTAGGGATTTTTCCAGCTGACAGGCTGTTACACTCTACGGAACGCATGTTCGACCATACACTAGACACCAACACACTTTGCGGGCTCCTCTGATCTGGGCTCAGCAGAACGCGAGGCCCTCCACGACGACACGCACACCAGAGACACGGGACAAACAACCATGCCCAAGGCGGGACTCGAACCCGCGAAACTCCGGACCTAAGCGCTAGACCGGTACACGCTCGTAGTTACCTCGGCCATCCAGGTCGGTTCAATACTTTATTAAAATAAAAAATACCACACTATGTCCTGGAATTTTCTTTTAAATTCAAGTCTGTATTGAGCCTGATGGCCATAGATTTTATGAGAATTAACAAGAAGTGGAGAAAAATATGTGAAGTATAAATGTCAATAAATACCTGAAATTAGGAACTACGTGAGCGTAGATCAATCGCAGTAAAAGCACTTCATTCTAAAATTAACCTTTGAAGACGCATTTTCTTCCCTAATTAATTATTACATCGACGTGCCAATGCGTAACACCGATAAATTCAATTTAAAAAGCAATGTGGAAATCAACGTGAGTTTAAGAAACGGGTTCGCTGATCGTGTTCCATGAGCATGGGTCTCAAATACTACCCTTTCTCGCCTTTCTTCATAAGAAGGTTAAAAAAAAAGTTTTTATTATCCTTGATCGACAATGTTGTGTCTTTCATGGGTTTTGATGTTACATTGTATATACAATCATTTTTAACTACATTTCATCATACATGTACAATGTTTGAAGACAATAAGTTTGGAAACTAACAACTAAGGATACCCAGGAAGGGTCCTTCAGAAAAATACATACAACATTTGGATTAAAAACATAAATATTGAATTTAGAAATGTTTGAACCTGCTTTATAGCTAATTAAGGAAGATGTAGTAGGTTTGTAGAATATCTTGATTTGATTCGTGTAAAAAGATTGACTGATTTACCTAGATTGTACAAAGAAGTGGCTGGACAAGATGAAAGAGAAGAGTAGAAATCGGAAGAAAGTTTTAAAATTCAAGTTTTCAGAGGTTCTATAGATAATTCTTTTAAAATTTGATCATTTGTGACGTACCATTTAGCTTTTAAAACATTTCTTAAACATTTTGCAAAACTTCATAAGAAGATAATGTATTGTAATCGTGTGCCGGGAAACGGCGATTTTTCGACAGAAAAACTCTTACTGCTGAAGTAATATATATATATATATATATATATATATATATATATATATATATATATATATATATATATAATTCAATTAAATACTATATTATTACAATTAAATTACTTCATCTAACACATCTTGTAGTCAGAATTTATGATTTATCGGACCTGGTACCGAAAAATTTATTGGCGGCAAAATGTCTGTCTGTTCTGCCGTCCCTCTGTCAGTACTTAACGCCTAAACCGTTCAAACGATTTTCTCCAAAATTGATATTCCCTGATCGGTATGAACGAAGTCGAGGCCCTGCGAGTTGGAAACAATATTTTGAATTTTGGGAGAAGGCTCAACATTTTCAAAATTTTCTCTAAATTGGCTCCAATTTTTTTGTTTAAACTTCGTCCTCGGGTAATGTAAAGAGGCCTAAATCCCACAGAACTCATTTCCGTTGCAATCACTGAATTTTCGAAAATTGCAAAAGTTCAATTTTTTTCGCCGACTTCCTACAACTGCACATTGAAGATAGAAATTGTTTCCTAAATAAAATTTGTTGTAGAAAATAATACGCTCTTTTGATAACTGCAGAAAGTTAATATTGCAAAAACCACAAATTATCAGAACGAGGTTTTTGTCTTGAAGTCGGTTTTTTATAAAAGGTCCTGTACAATTTTCTGAAGGGGAAAAAAATGAGTACGTCTCGCGTAATTTCTGCTAAAAGTTAATTCAAATTATAAAAACCATTTTCTCAAAACGACTGGATTTTCTTTCCCACAGATAAAACAAGGGACGCTTAAAAGTTTCGGGTACACCTTATTTCCGCTGAACTCTCTGAATTGTGGAAAATTGCAAGTTAGAAATAATGCGAGAAAGTATGTGCTGTCCAGTACCACTAGATACTTTATTCTGTAGCTATCTGTGTCCCATATTGCGAAGAGGGAATGTTGATGGCGATGGTTGACATGTACTCGTTATCTCTTGAATGCAGCGTGCAGTCATTCATATGCGATTGCCACAGCCTAAGATCAATTCGATGGATTCGGGAATGGAGACATGAACATCAACATGTAAACAAACATTTTTCTAAAATTTAAATAAACAAATTTTGCATGGAGAAAAAAAATATTACATAAGAAAATGAATTTATTTATAGTTTCTGTGTTAAAGTGGAAGCATCGTTTTAACATTATCATGAGATAATGTGTAACTATTTTAAATATTTTCTCCCAAGAGAGACCCAAAAAAATTAAAACCTCTACCTAGTCATAATAAAGGCCGTCAAAAATTAGATTTTCAGTCATTAAATTGCTGTTGACATTCTGTAAATCTCTGTAAAACTGATGGTGCTCTGGAGGAACATTATTCAACAATTATAATACGTCTCTGATCTTGGCAGGTTCCAAAAAAACACACTGCTCTTTCCATTATATTTCTGCGACAAATAAATACAATCAAGAAACGGTCAACCTATGCTATTTTGGTTTCTTATGTACGCTGAATAAAATTATTTGATACAGCTATATGGAAATTTACGAAATATATTTAAATGGTTAATCTTTCCCCAGAATTGTACAGGAAACATTACTTTACAAAACCTTGTTTTTTCTGTCATCGTTCTATTGGTTATTTTCAGCAGTAAGTCAGAGCTAATGAACTTATCAGATGACATTTTTACTTTCCTAAATGGACATCAAGCACTAGTTTTCCTACCAAGTTTAAGCAGTCATCAGGAACATATATACGGCAATGTTTTTTTTCTTCTTTCCATCCCTTTTCCTCCCTTTACTTCCCTTCCATTCCCTTGCCATTTGTCTTTGTCCCAGGGAAGGCAGGAATGACCTGAATTATGTACTTCTCCTCAGTGATATCTAATTTGTCTCATTGCACTAACACTGACCAGTATTCCTGATATTATTACAACAACTGCTATATGTCAGACGGTAATGGTATGCTGTTTACTAGCATTTCAAGCTAACAGCGCCATCGCAACAGATGTCAATTATCCCGATTTTACTATTACTCCCTAGCGAGTTTGAAATTCACAAGAAATTCAATGGCGAATATTTTCATTCACAATCGCAACTTCATCATCCGTATCGAAGAATATAGTTTTCTTTTTCAGTAATAGATAGCAGCATATTTCTAGGGTAATACAAATGTGTTGGTTAACCCGTTTTGTTTGCATGCCTTCAAATGTTTATCGTAAACCACGTCATGAACATGCACCCGTTCGTCAATACAATCATCATTGCTTGTGTAATGTTACCACATAGCTTGTGTAATGTTACCACATAGCTTGAGTAATGTTACCACATAGCTTGAGATATGTGTCGAAGTAATTTATGGCTCTTTGAAACAAGTATTTCCGCCAGATACTGAAAAAGATATTTAAGTGCAGAGTGCATGCAACTACAGGCTATCACAATAGCGCTGCCTGCCTCTACCAATTGACAAGTAGCCGAGTCGAAGTTCAAGACGTTCTCTGACCAGTCTCATCAATTTCAATACCGGCATAAGTCTACTCCATGTGCAGAGAATTTCATCCCAACTAGTCGAAATATATTTAAAATTAGGGGTAGGGAAATTTTCTAATCAATCACCACACAATTAGTATACCAAAAGTTATTTTTAAAAGCAGCTGTCGCGACACTGCTGTTGGGTGCATCTAAAATTTTCAGAAACCTGTCAAGTAACGCATTTAAAAAGCTGATAATCGGAGATTGCTTACACTTAGAAATTCCCACACCGAATTACGAACAATACCCTGCAAACCTCTTCACATCCATTGGAGGGTTTGGGTGGGCTTAGCCGTTCCCATCCCGATACCTGCGACTACGACCGCCTTTCATCCAAGAACATAGTAGTGCATAATTTTGTACAGCGATGCACGTTTTAAAATATAATATAAAAAAATTAAATTAATTGCGATGTGTGTATCTTAAAACTGGAGTAGTGTACTCCGCGCGCGACTTTGCAATCGCTAAGACGGCGTCACAAAGTTTATTTTGGAATTCGTAGTAGCTATGGATAACAGAGCACCATCCAGAAAGCGAATATGAAAGGAACGAACAACGTCATGTAAAGTTTAATCTATATTCTCACTGAGAAACTCTTAATATGTGCAGCTTAAAGCCGTAGCGACCAGTCGCCCCCACCATGGTCTGAAGAGGATAATCCATCTTCGAAAAGATATAAGGAGACTTACGCGTCTAAAAGAAAGCATTCTGAAGAACAAGAAGAGAACATCACTTCTTAAGCGATATCAGAACTAATTCAAAATGTTACCAACAGTCGTCGAGACATTGAAACAATGATTATCGATCATTGTTTGGGTGGTGAAGAATCTCGAAAGCTTCACCTTCCAAAACGAACAATATAGCCAGAATCGTCACAGCCGTTTCTACCAATACATCAACAGCGAATGAGAGCAACATCTAGACTAGGTTCCGACGAAGTAGGAAAGAATTGGCTCAAACTATGTTCAAAATTGTGTGAAGAAACACCATGGCATAAGGCACCATGGATTTTTGATTGATTTTTTCGTGTTTCCGGGCACGTCAACTGCTTAGGTCATTAGTCCCGTTAGTGTAGTGCATTTTTTTACTCGGGAGACGGCGGTGATCTCCCCCCGTTGGATGGCGAGATCCGGCGCCGACCTACCATCGGCTAGTGGGGTTTCCCTCTAACCAGGACTCTCCCACCAGCGAGGCACCGCCCCAGCCGGGACAAGCTCTAAGCTCCCGACCGGTCTCCCGGAATATGTGGTAGTGTAGTGCATGTTAGTGTAAGTGTGTGTGTAAGGGGAGAGGATAGGACAAGGAAGAGGGGAAGGACAGATCGCGCGCGGTCCGTAGCCCATTTGTTAGGGTACTGCTCCGGCATTCGCCTGGTGTTGATCGGAGAAACCACGGAAAACTACCGATCAGAGCAGCCGGCCGCTAGAATTCTCCTCCAGGCAGCGACTGAATTGGACCTAGCTGAAAAGCTAGTGTCGAAAATCATGCCGCCGTCAGGACTCGAACCTAGGACCTCCCGGTCAGAGGCGCTGCAGTGACATCAGTTGATGCACTGAGCTACCTCTCCCGCTGCACCATGGATTAAAAAGGTCAAGACAACCACTTCCATTTTTATCTAGGATTATTATCGATAAAATCATAATGATGTCAATTATGATGAAGCTAGTACTAAAATGAATTGCCTGGCCCGCAATGTCGGTTACGCGTAATCAAAAAGACAAAACGGCGGGAAATTCACGGTAAACAAGGCAAGAAATTTACGGCGAGGGTACAAAATTTAGTTGCACTATGAGAAAAGAAACTTTAAGCATACGTCCAAGCAAATCAACAATTAGTGAAGCGTATGAAGTCGATCGTCCATTTCCCCACAAAAGAAATGCGTCAGATAGAAACTTCATTAGAGTTACAGGCAGGTTTCGAAAAAGAAATTCAAATTCAGTCAGTCAGTATTAATGATTTAAAGGAATTAATAAGTGAGGAGTCCATTGTAGCGTAGAGGCAGACGATAACATTACTGATTTAATTGATTAAAGTTTAAAAGCGTCGATTACAAAAATTGGAGGGCTAAAAATGAAAAACTGTTCGCTATCGCTCATTGAAATTGGAGTCACCAATGGCGTGACAAAATGAAATACCTAGGAGTCGTAATTCAAACCTGAAACTAAAGATGAAATTCAATAAAAAGAATTGAATTTCAGAAAGAATTCGCGTCAGCCTGAAAGTGAAATGCGAGAACAGTGACCGAGTAATTGGACGCGAATGGTAATTTTACTTTCCTGACGCCGTCTCTACAAAACCTGAAATTCTCTGGATGTGGAGATGAGAATACAATATTTACTGGAATATAGGACGAGTTTTTTCAACATATATCATTCGAAAAATAGGGGGTCGTCTGCATTCGCAGATTAAGCCGGTTAGGATTAATGTTTTAACATTGCCTTTCCATCTCATGAAACTTGTGGATATGGATGTAACAGTAAGCTGCGAAGGCGATAAAATATCACGCGTATCTATAATATTGCACTGTATTCCCAGACGTTTTCTCGGCACTCACCACAAACAGTACCCCGAATAAGATGGTAAAACGTTCCCCTAAACCAAATGATATAAGTCATTATATTATTATTATTATTATTATTATAATTATTATAATTATTATAATTATTATTATTATTAACTTTATAATTAATATAAAAGTCACATTATATAAGTAATACATTATAATTCTAACATAAAAATAATGTTTTTGAAAGGTTTCTTAGCACTCGTCCCACAACCCACACCCATCTACAGCCAAAATTGTGCATTTTAATTTTAATTTTTTTGTCAACTTAACACTATTTTATCTGACTGAAAAATATGATAAATAAGAAAACAATATATACTATCAGAAAAAAATGTTTGGTATTTTCACAGGCACAAATTCAAACAAAAAAGAAAATTTCTGAAAAAAAATTAAATTTTTTATTGCGTCTTAGAACCTTGGAACAGGCTCGGAAAAAATCTCAAAAGTTCCTCTTAATACACAAATTATTGTGATTTTTTCAGATTTTTTTTTCGACAGCTGAGCTGCAGTTAAAAAAACATCTCCCCGCTTTTAAATTACCTTGACTTTAAATATATTCTTCGAAAATGAGTGCTGTTATGTTAACATTTTGTGCTTTTATTTTTAAAGCCTATAATTCTTTGTATAAGTGTACCATACGCCAAGGAAATACGATAGGTTTTTACAGTTTAGGAGAAAATAATTCGGTCACAGGTGAAGGATAAGTAGGGGGAAATGAAAGGGGAATAGGTTGGATCCGGATATGCAAGAACTGTTTTACTGTGTCTTAGAACTCCGGCCCAAGCATGAAAAAATCTTAAAACTTCATCTCAGAGCAATTGTGAATTTTTTCAGATTTTTTATTGCTGGGCCATAGTTTTAAAAAACTAAGAAGTTTGTAGTCAAGGACTTGGCTGTCCGGTAGACGCCGCCTCCCAGGCACCTGCGTTCTTCGTCCAGGAGAATGGCGGCTGAAACGTTGGTCACTGTGCCTAGAACGCGGCATCTCCTTTTACTTATCCTTGAAAATCGATTTTATTACATGGGAGTTTTTTTGTTTTTTTTCTCCCTTTCAAAATTCAAAATTTATTGCTTATTTATCCTTGAAAATCGATTTTATTACATGGGAGTTTTTTTTTCTCCCTTTCAAAATTCAAAACTTAAGTAGTATATGATTTAGTGTAGGGATCACAGAATTTTGAAAATGTGCACACAATTCACTTTTCCCCATAGCCCGTCATACGCAGTTTTTAACTGTTTTTTGACGTAAATAAATAAATAAATAAATAAATAAATAAATCTCCCGGACAGCTAAATAGTTACTGACTCCGGTAGCGGAAGTCAATGCTCTCACATCTATAGATGTTTCAAACTAGAGAAAAGGATGTCTTTTCCTCTATCTAAGTATATATTCTTGTATAAATAAGTATATAAATCCGAATTCTGCGAAAACTTTGCACTTTATAAATAATAATTGAATGAAAACTGAAAATTGATTTAATGTAGCACCCAACTGCGAACACCCATCCCCCGGAATGTGATTTACATAATTAGATACCCGGTACTGTGCGAGAAAATCCATTTCAATATTACTGAGGGTCCAGATAAAAATTCACAGAAAATAAAATAGTTCCTTTAACTTTATTGTGAAAGATCATTTCGGTATTTTCCTTCAATTTAACTTTACATTGATTTCGTGTTCTTTTTTCTGTCCACCCATGCTATGGAGAGGGGGCAGCCAAAAGAACTAAATATGAAAAATTGTAAAAAAGGACGCTCATAAAAGTCGTATTTTATAGAATTCTCCCTAAGAACATAATCCAGGTGCCACCCTTCATTTCCCCACTGTCGCCCATCTATTCTTCACCTGCACCCGAACTGTCGCTCATTATTTCATTTGACATCTACTCGTCCACCAAAACGTCATTTTCAGAATTTACTTGTCCTAAAAAAAGTTGTGTCCGTATGCGATACGCAAACCTGGTTTAAAAGGCCTAGGAAACATTACTTCTGAGTTATTCGCGATTATAATGTGTGTTGCAATTTGTTTTGTACGTCATAATCTGCAAATTTCTATTTTTGTCTTCTGAAAACTGTTCGATGTAGGATGGGGTGTAATTCTTTATCCCCTAGTATCATAATTGCAAGGTATTGTGTTGATGGTTTCTAATGAACTGCCAAAAACTGTCTTTTCTTAGCGTATAATATACTTATACAAAGGATAAGAAATCTTAAAAAAATGATAATTTGTAACTATATTCCAAAATCAAAATATTATTGGGTGCATAAACAATGGTATCCAAATGCATGATAAACACTAAAATAAATGCACAGAACTGTTGCAGTCATTTTCAAAGAATATTTAATGTCAAGGGAATTTAAAGGCGGGAAATGTTTTTTTTAACTGCAGCCCAGCTGTCGAAAAAATCTGAAAAAAATTCACAACAATGTGTGTTTTAAGAGAAAAGTTTGAAATTTTTTCGCGCCTGGGCCATGTTTCTAAAACCCAATATAACTATTTTTTGTTATTTTTTAAAAACTTTTTTGTATTTGAATCTGGGTCTGAGAGAATATCGAAAAAGTTTATCTGATAGTATAAATTGTTTTCTTATTTATGATATTTTTTGTCAGATAAAATAGTGTTAATTTGACAACACAAATAAAATTAAAAAACACGTTTCTGGCTGTAGAGGTATGTGGGTGATGGGACGGAGGCTACGAAACCTTTCAAAAATATTACTTTCTTGTTAGAATTATAATGTAACTATTCATGTGTCATTTGGTTCAGGGGAACTTTTTATCTCTTATCCTGGGGTACTATTTGCCGGGAGATGCATCCGCGAATCCCGAAGGTGGCAGGGTTTTCGACACTAGCTAAGTAACTAAGTCGAATTCAGTCGCACTTTCGAGGAGAATTCTAGCAGCCGGCTGCTTTGATCGGTAGTTTTTCGTGGTTTCTCCCATCGACACCAGGCGAATGCTGCAACAGTATCCAAACAACGGGTCACGGTTGCGCGCGATCATTCCTTCCTTTTCCTTGTCCTATCCTACCCCTTACATACTTAGACTTACATGCACTACACTACCACACATGTCGAGAGATTGATCGAGAACTTAGAGATTATCCCGGCTAGGGCGGTATCCCGCTGGTGGGAGATACCTGGTTGTAGATAAACCCCGCTAGCCGATGATATGTCGGCGCCGGATCTCACCATCCAGCGGGAGAAGACCATCGCCACCTCCCGAGATCAAACATGCATGACAGTTGACGTGACCTAAGCAGTTATCGCGTCCGGAATCACTAAAAAATGAATTAATCAGAGGCCACGAATAAGAGCGGTACAGGATAAAAGTTACAGAGAAGGGAATGTTTTTAGGCAGCATCAGGTGAGAGACTTAAAAAGCTAATTCAAAGCGCAAAACTTTCAAGGATCCCACCCAGATGGGCCAAAAAAGTCAAAGGATGACGAAAGATGAGAAGAGGACCCAAAAGAAAGAAGCAATGATACACGTGAAGATGAGGGTAATTCAATAGTTAGATGAATTTAAGAAACAAGAAAATAGCTCAAACAATAAATTTTAACATTCTCATCAGCACGACAATTTTCAAGTCATGAATCTTGAATTTTATTTGACAAAATAGTCAATTAATTAGAAATTCAAAAAATTCTAAGCCTCTTCAAATTCGAGGAATGTCTTACTAGTATATTCAGAGATGACTTATATACGGGTAAATACAGTACATGCGAATTAATTCGAAGAATCGAAGATTCATTAGCCCGTACTACTTCCCGCAGGGATGGAAGCCTCGTACTTTCTGCTCCGGTGTAGTATTAGATACGTTTACCCGATTTCCTTATACGTACGTTGTTAGTGCAAGGATGGTGCAATGGAGGGAGGAGGGCCTGTCTTCCGACTGCACTAGGAATTGGAACTTCGGTGCCACGTATGAAAGTCCTGGAAACTTCCTCCGCCTGCCCGTTTTCTCAGCGATTCCCACGTCATTAGTATAAGGATGGTGCAGTGGGAGAGAAGAGTGTGCCTTCCGATCGCAGCCAGGATTGGAACTTCGGCTCGATGAATCAAAGTCCTGTTGGGAAATCTAAGATTAGAAATGTCCGCCTCCTGCCCAACTTCAGGGCGATGTCCACGTAGTTAGTGCAAGGATGGTGCAGTTAGGGAGAAGAGTGTAACTTCCGACGCGGGTGGGATTGGAACATCGGTCCCACGTATGAAAGTTCTGACGGGGAATTGGAAATTCTCGCCCCTTGTCCGATTTATCGACGATGCCTACGTCGTTAGTGCAAGGATGTCGCAGTGCGGGAGAAGGTCGTCCTTCCGACGCGGACGAAACTTAAACGTCGGTCCCACGTATGAAAGTTCTGACAGGGAAGCGGAACTTACGCTCCCCTATCTGATTTCTCGGCGATGTCCACGTGGTTAGTGTCAAGGATGGCCCAGTGGGGCAGGGAACCCAAGCCTCCGGATTCGTCCGCGCGGACGCCGGTTAATTTCTGGTTTCGCCATGGTGGTGATACCCGGCTCAGAGAAATTAGGGAAGGATCCATGCCGGCTTTGAGTGAGAGATACGTACAGCCGCCCAACCAACCCCACTAACAAACAATACAGCTGCTCAAGCTCTGTAACTTCTAAGTGGTTCACGACATCCAAATCATTTGTTCACTTAACAATAACACAGGTCAACGACCAAAAATCTTTTTGGATATGTTTACCTAATTTTTATCTTTTTAAGTGTGCTGATTCCAAAAATTAACATTAAAAATGTCTTATTAGCCACAATTTGTTCACATTTTAACATTTTCTCTGTATAGCTTGGCAAATGCAGCTCTGTGTCTCTAGAAACGTATGAGATGCAGGAAGTTAGGAGAAAGTATTGCGACAAGGAGGGTAGTATACTCTTTGGTGGAATATTTATTCATTGTGATCTTTTCCACTACCGCGCATCGATAGGTGGGGTAGTTTCGCAGTTAGAGTTGCATTTGAGAAGCAGTACCGTGTTTGTTTTATTCAAGGCGCATGTGTTTGCATTGTTGTTATACTAGTTTAGCACTTAGTGTTCAGTCTTGGTTGTGAGAACAGTCCTGACAGTTTTTGTTATATTTGTAATTAAAAACACCAACGGAATATTACAGACTTTGTTAGAAATGTGTATTTTTCATATTTCGGAATTAAACGTGATCAGGACAAATCTTGGGCGCCATAGAAAATGGTCAAAAACGAGAAAGCAGCCTTTAGATTTGTCATTCTAATGGTATGAAGAGAACTAAGGAATTATTCGGATGATTTCTACTTTCGTGGCACTGATGTTACTGGTTACAACTCAAAAAACAAAAGTAGTAATTCAGTACCCTATCCCACCATCTGCAATTCGGCCAATAGGCTGTAGTCCGGATATGCCTGATCCTGAAATACCAGTAGCTACTACAACTGTTAGTCTGGATAATATATCGAGTGACGATGAGTTTGTGTCCCGTAAACAGTGCGGATCCTCAATTGTTTACTCAAACTGAGCTAAATGATTTGGTCAGAGATTTGGGCTTAATAAAGGAGAAATCTGAACTGTTTGGATCCAGACTCACGGAAAATAATTTGTTAGCGGTTAGAACTTCATGTGTACAGGAGAAGAGAGCGGCGATTTGCTCATTTTTTCAAACAAGAATAGGATTTAGTATATTGCTCGAATATTGCCGGTCTGATGAGTGAATTTGGAATTGAATACAAAAAAGAAGAAAGAAGAAGAGAAGAAGAAGAAAAAGAAAAAGAAGAAGAAGAGAAGAAGAAGAAAAAGAAAAAGAAGAAGAAGAGAAGAAGAAGAAAAAGAAAAAGAAGAAGAAGAGAAGAAGAAGAAAAAGAAAAAGAAGAAGAAGAGAAGAAGAAGAAAAAGAAAAAGAAAAAGAAGAGAAGAAGAAGAAGAAGAAAAAGAAGAAGAAGAGAAGAAGAAGAAAAAGAAAAAGAAGAAGAAGAGAAGAAGAAGAAAAAGAAAAAGAAGAAGAAGAGAAGAAGAAGAAAAAGAAAAAGAAGAAGAAGAGAAGAAGAAGAAAAAGAAAAAGAAGAAGAAGAGAAGAAGAAGAAAAAGAAAAAGAAGAAGAAGAGAAGAAGAAGAAAAAGAAGAAGAAAAAGAAGAGAAGAAGAAGAAAAAGAAGAAGAAAAAGAAGAGAAGAAGAAGAAGAAGAAAAAGAAGAGAAGAAGAAGAAGAAGAAAAAGAAAAAGAAGAAAAAGAAAAAGAAGAGAAGAAAAAGAAAAAGAAGAGAAGAAAAAGAAAAAGAAGAGAAGAAAAAGAAAAAGAAGAGAAGAAAAAGAAAAAGAAGAGAAGAAAAAGAAAAAGAAGAGAAGAAAAAGAAAAAGAAGAGAAGAAAAAGAAAAAGAAGAGAAGAAAAAGAAAAAGAAGAGAAGAAAAAGAAGAAGAGAAGAAAAAGAAGAAAAGAAGAAAAAGAAGAAAAGAAGAAGAAGAAGAAAAGAAAAGAAGAAGAAGAAGAAAAGAAAAGAAGAAGAAGAAGAAAAGAAAAGAAGAAGAAGAAGAAAAGAAAAGAAGAAGAAGAAAAGAAAAGAAAAGAAGAAGAAGAAAAGAAAAGAAAAGAAGAAGAAGAAGAAGAAAAGAAGAAGAAGAAGAAGAAGAAGAAAAGAAGAAGAAGAAGAAGAAAAGAAGAAGAAGAAAAGAAGAAGAAGAAAAGAAGAAGAAGAAAAGAAGAAGAAGAAAAGAAGAAGAAGAAAAGAAGAAGAAAAGAAGAAGAAGAAAAGAAGAAGAAGAAAAGAAGAAGAAGAAAAGAAGAAGAAGAAAAGAAGAAGAAAAGAAGAAGAAAAGAAGAAGAAAAGAAGAAGAAAAGAAGAAGAAAAGAAGAAGAAAAGAAAAGAAGAAAAGAAAAAAGAAGAAAACGAAGAAAAAGAAAAAGGAAACAGAAAAAGAAAAAAAGAAAAAGAAAAGAAGAAGAAGAA
>BLKR01012146.1:0-23107 GCA_011170035.1 Teleogryllus occipitalis | reverse complement strand
CAACCGAACCTTATCACCTCCCAAACCGCGTTGAAAACTTGATGCGTCAGCTCAGGGTAGCTTCGTTCACTATTGAGTCTCTACAGTGTAGCCGTCACTCTACCCACAACATTGTCGAGAGGTAAAAATATTCCGCCGTCCATTTTTCTGCCTTGAAATATTCGCGTAAACATAAAAAAAATCATCATCATGGCTCTTTATCACTACTCCGTGTTCGAGCGATGTATGTGCGTGTCCCTCACGAAATTCTCAGAATCGGACAAATGTGCTCGGAAGTCGCACACCAACTGGCCTAGTACGCATCGGCAAAGGCACATGTCATTCGCAGAGCTTCTGCTGATGACAGGGATCTGCGCGCTTCTCGAGCGACTTCGTGTGAGTCAGACGAACGACAACGCTGAACCCTAGCTGTGAGAAAGTAAACAAATCCTCGCAAGCTGATTGCTTTAGAGCAGGTCACATGACGGACCACAGCACGTAGTGAGAGAACTGTCAGAGTCGCTTATATGCTACCGCTACTGTAGGAAGAAAATTTACGAATTTAAGCGATTGACATTCGTAGGCACATGTATTTAGAGATCGTTTGCCATTGCCTTCTACGGGATGGGTACGAACGACCATGGGACGTGAGTGGTGATGTAAAATCAAATCAGTTCTAGTTATATAAAACAAAAATAGATTATTATTGGTAGTAGTGGGGTTTGTAGTCCCCAAGGCTCCCGACTCCGCTATCAAATCAGTTCTAGTTATATGAAACATTGCAAACTCCCGGTTTCCACGAAGCATATTATAGTTGATTGCCACGTGATGGCGACTGTGATAAAAAACTTAACATCAATGATAATCTCTATTGTATATTCAATTCTTATCCCGGTCACAAGAAAATTATAGAACTCCTCACCAAGTTTAATATGCTAAATAGTATTTAGCTAATGACTATACATTGTCTGCTCTATGTATAACATCTAGATTTAGGATTTGTGTATGTGTATCCCATGAAAATCTGTAACTAGTATGTGAATTTGTAAATATGGTATTCTTGTAACTGTGGTCGCCAATGACCTAGCTGTTTATAAGGCGACCTTAAATAAATAATTTAAAAAAGATTAATTCTCGTGTATAAACTATTTTACTGAAATTACATTTTAGAGAAAGAATCATTATGACGTAATTCTCGAATTTATTTGAAAGCTGAAGAACCATCGTTGCACTCAGTAATCCCTGATATGCAAATTACAGTAATTCTTTTCACAAGCAGTGTGGCAATACAAAATGTATAATACAAATCCCCCAGTATCACAAAGATTACATGAAGCAAAATGCAGTAGTATGTTAATTAAAAAATACAGATATATTATTAAAACACAATATGTCAACAACAGATTCTCTATTTTGATTCGTCGTTTGCGCACAATATATGGCCATCAGAATATGTTAATCGTGAACCATGCGTTGCTAATGAATATTCATATGTGCAATTTGAAGAGATTATGTGTCCTAGTACTGGAAATGTGATTTTCATCGAGGGAAATTCACATTTTGACTCATATTTACTATACATTCATTAAACATGTGGATGAAGTATTCTGCTATATGTATATATGATAGTTGAGAATTAAAATTATGCATTTGCTCATAATTATTCAAATTATACTATTAAAATTAGACAAAATATTACCATTATTAACTATTAAGTACTTATTACTAATTAATATTAAATTCTACGAAACCCTAACATCTGGGACATAAGTCTAGAACTTATGTTCAAATGACTAACTATTTTCCTTAGAACACTTTAGTGATAATTAGCTAATAAAAAGTTATGAAAACCTTTCATATTTAAGACACTACTTACATTAAATAACGACGCACAACTGTCTCACAAGATAATATTATTCTAGGGAAAACAAATTCTCTTGAGAATATTTTTAAGTACAAAAAAAGTAGACATTTTATTTTTTCATACTTATTCGTAAGAAAAGACAGTATTGTTATCGTGCGAATGAAAATAATTTATTTTCGGCACAAAAACTCTTATTGCCGGGGCCTGCCAGCAAAAAATGGATATATATGCAAAATTTTAACATTTAAAAATTACAAAATTGAGGAAAGGGATTTTTGCCTTAAACAAAATATGTTCTAGAAAAATAGCTCTTTAAAAAATTACGTAAATTTTTTTGCAAAATACTGATAATTTTTGCGTAATGTATGCTTGAAATTTATGCATTTTATGAATAAAATATTTCCTCAAAAACCGGAATGTTGGAAATTGCAAATCTTGAAATAATGCTGTTTTAGCACTACTGCTTTATACTTTGATGACTTCGTTAGAGATATTTCGCTGATTTCAGTGACCGAATGGCACCTAGAAGTTTCTTCGAAAGAACTATAGATTAAAGTGTTTGAGAAAGGAGAAGAGCACAGCTTGTGATGCTATGAAAGTAAAGTAACTGCGTATAGTGGTTGCTTTGAAAGTTTATTTACTTATTTAAAGCCGATTCCTTGAGTGCTAAGGCCTCCCGCAGAAGCTGGGATCTGAGTTGGTTCACCTATAGTTTCATTGTGCTTACATGTCAGTGTTGAACATTATAAATCGTAAAATAACAGTATATAATTTATATTAATTTAGTGTTCTGTATTTGCTAAAAGATAAAAATTTTTGCACATTGATTTTAAGTTTTTTCCAAACTTGTATATCTTTTGCTATTTGAGACCACTTTACACCCACTTCTTTCTTGAACACATCAGACCGCCTCTTCTGTTGTCATTGTTTGCGTCAGCCATATTTCGGATCTCAAAATGTAGCAGGGTGTGACAATCTGGTTGGATCTTGACGGGCAACATGTCCGCCCCAGCGCCATTTGAGTTCTTGGGCACTATCACCAACGTCTTGTATTTTTACTTTCTTGCTGATTTCCTCGCACCTAATTTTATCTCTTAGTGTTATTTGAAGCATTTTCCTGGCCATATGTCTCTGGTATCTTATTAGCAAGGACTCTTGTGCCTTTGTTACAGGCCACACTTCGGAGCCATATGTTAATACTGGTGTGATGCAGGAATCTATAATGAATTTTTTATTTTTATGCTGATTTTCTGTCAAATAATTTAAAGGAGATACCTGAGACAACTCAATTCATTTTTTTCTTGTCTGAATTGTGATTTTCTTTTTTGAAGTTGTTTTTCCGTGTTGGTTTCATGAGTTGTATACAGACATTTGCTAATTCGATGTTTTTGACCCTTTAACAATAGCAATTTGCCGTTAATTGTATATCTTCGTTGCTCGTCTGTGCTCCCCGATTTTCTCACATCCCATTAATTTGAATTTTTAAATGTCCTTATTTTACTCTTTCCTTTCTCTCGTTTCGATGCTTAAATTTCTCTTTCCTGTCTGGTGAAATCGTTGTCAATAAAATAGTTGGTACCTTTTAGTTTAATTTTGTTTTTCATAACATTTATTTTTCCTTTAAAAGAACTCATTACTACCTTTATTAGTCCACGGGTCTGTCTATCTTCTCCCACATAATATGCTTCAACAAGGGGAGACTGAATTTCTAGTTTTTATAACATTTTTTGTGCGCATTGTTTTGCTTTTGTAATGCTTTGGTTCTTGATTTCTATACTTTTGATCATTATGTTATTCTTATTCTCTTGTTTAATGCGTGTGTCTACTTCTTTTTCTATTTTGTTGTTTGTATTCAAATCCTTTTTCAATTTATGTTAGTTTACTTACTTGCAGTTTAATTTTGTTTACAGTTTCCTTATTTTCAGATACATTCAAAACGTGATATGGCCACTTCACTCTCTTGCAATAAAAGTGAAAAATATAGCACTAATGTTCCATTTTTCGACACCGTCTTCAACCCAACGAATAGAGTTCTATTTGATGTATTGTAAAACCTCACGTTTCTCTCTGGAAATAAAATTCTTGGTAAAAACAAAAGAAGAACTCAATTTTTGCTAAATCGACATGTCCCCATTTGAATGTTTGCTCTGTTTCGCAAGTGTTTTTTTTTCATGGTGGTTTCTTGGAACTTTTCGTTTTGACATTTAATTTCGTTTATCTCTTCCTTGGTTTCTTTCCTGGAATTTTCATTTTGTTGTTTTATTTCTTTTATTATTTTTAAAATTTCATCTAGCGTTTGTTTGATGCTAGACTCAGTATTAGAATCATTCACTGATACATTGTTTATTTCGATGCGACCAGCATTGTCAGGTTTCTTACTATGTTACGTCTTTTAAATTTTTCGTCCGAATTCTATCTGGTTTTACTTGCGTCTGATCAGATTACGATAATTCTGAGGATTG
Organism: Teleogryllus occipitalis; assembly: GCA_011170035.1. NCBI lineage: Eukaryota > Metazoa > Arthropoda > Insecta > Orthoptera > Gryllidae > Teleogryllus > Teleogryllus occipitalis. The sequence goes on along the minus strand of BLKR01012146.1, from coordinate 18,802 downwards.
TGACGATTGTTGGTATTAGATGTAGAATGCAGTAGGTCTTGTGTTTTCAGCTCTCACCGTTAGAATGTGTTGATCTATTAATGAGTTCAATTACGGTCTTTGCAGTCAGGGGATTTGCTTCAATCATTTGTGTTAGTTTCAATGCTTGCTGCCAGATTGTGTTGTTGTTTCCATTATAAACCCTGTCATTAGCAGTCTCCGAAGGTCGCCTTACCTCTATTTTTATTTTTTTAATTTTATTTTATTTAGTCTAAAACAGTCAAAAACTGTATGTGCCGTATGGGGGGGAGAAAATCAGCTGCGCACGCTTTCTTGAGTTTCAGAATACCTTCCCAACTATTTAACTATTAATAGTTGAAAGATTAATAATAATAATAATTAATAATAATTATTAATAATAATAATAATTAATAATAATAATTAATAATAATAAATTTAAAAAAGCGAGAGATTAACATTTCAAAAACTAGATATTTTCGTTGCCGAATTATAGAAATCTAGATATATACTCTCTGCTCTAGTCAAGATAACTTACTAGTAGTATTTACTACATACTTTTAGTTACTTTCAGGTAATACTTACGTTTATTATTTCTTCACTCTGTCGATTTTTGCATCAATGCCTTTACTTACAGTAGCAACGGAGGTAATGCCGAATAGAATCCCACTCTTCTTTTCTGTATTGAGCTTTTATTACTTCTCTTACGTGAATATTAACACATACGTTACAATGGAGCTGCCATAACCAACCAACCGTAATCATAACCATTTTTGAAAGTTCTAGACTAATAAAATACAATCTTGGGGAAATTTCACCTCATTTTTAAGCAGCAGTTTAATAGTAGAAGTAAAAATTGAGTGTTTTTATTGTGACTTTTTCCGAAAGAGTTAAATTTTGTTACTTATTTGCTACGAATTTTAATGCCCACAAATATTATTCAGTTTCGTGCACGGGATCAAATTCAAAAATATTATTTTTTATTCTAGGATCAGTAAATCCAGTGGAAGGAAAATATTTGTTTAATGTTATTTTATTATGTTACCTTCACACTAATTGTCAATACAACTTTATTAGCTATCTCAGAACATTAAATTTCTTGTAATAACAGGACGTCTAAATAAAAAACCAAAATATTACGAGCACTTGCGACACTAGAAAGTGTCAGGATGATTAACATTATTTACAACATTATGTCACAAAATGTACCCATTGGAAATATACCCATCAAATTTTCCTGCATTTGCATATCATCTTCATCAGCAACTTAGGATTAGAATTGTATAAAAGTTATTTTCTTGTTTTATATAAGAGAATTACAAAGTATTGACATTAACGTAATGATGTTTTCTTTAGCTTTAGTGGTGGGTACAAGAAAGAAAACTGGCGTACAATATCAGATACAAAAGTTAACTTTCTTACCACTGGCTTCATTGTTCGTTTTCTCTGACTTTTGAAAAGGGCGGTCTCCTTACTCGTCATCCCGGCGACGACGCCACAATTCGACCAGTAACCGAGAACTCATTAAACAGCAATGAAAGTTGACTTCTTTCTTCCTGACGCTTTGCAAGTAATCTTCCTACAAAGGGAAACGTTCGACACAATTGAAGTGGGATGAAAACTTTTAGAACCGCCATTTTCTCTGTTATTGCATAGCATTTCGATATCCAACCTTAAACTTCACCGATTAGTGGAATTAGAAGCGAAACAAAATCATAAAAAATTACGGATGCCCATGCTTTCGAATTTATCTCATTTCGAAGTGGATTATTAAGAAACATAATGTTTTTCGAAAGTTCACTCGCTTTCTTCCGTTGGAGCGGAAGTTTCCACCATTTTGCAAGAGCTTTGTAATAGCATCGTTATGAGAACAAGCGAGGATTTCCGTGTAATCGGTTGTTCATCGGCGGTCTAAATGAACGAAGCAAACAATCTGAGGTTTATCGGGAAGCAATAATGAAAGAGAAGAAAATGAGGGGAAATTGAGATTAGGTAAGAAATTGAGAAAAACAGACGAAGCGAGGAGGTACTGATGTTGGGTTAAATAAAAAATCTATAAATACAAACACAATATAAAAACACCAACAGAACTGGATGACTGAGGTGGCTAAGAGCGTGTCTTGACGCAGCGCTTCGGTCCCAAGGGTCGTGAGTTTGAGTCCCGCCATGGGCATGGTTGTTTGTGCCTTGTTTCTCATGTATGTGTTGTCGAGGAGGGCCGCGCATTCTTCTGAAATCACAGCAGAGGAGACCACAAGTGTGTTGGTATATAGTGTGTGGTCGAATATGCGTACCATAAGTAAAAAGTCGAATATGTCGTCCCGTAAGCATCCCATCTAGTATGTAATTTTCTCTTTTCTAGTATAAGTAGTCTCTTTTCTAGTATTCATCTAATTTTCGTCCCATCTAGTTTAAGCGAGGTATCTAGTGTGTGGTCGAAAATGTGTACCATATGTAAAAAGTCGAATGTGTCGTCCCGTAAGCGTCCCATAAGTCGAATATACGTCCCGTAAAGAGCAACCCGCTGTCAGCTGGATATAGAAAAAAATACACGGCTTGTATGGAAGAACACGTTTTTAAATGTTATTAAGTTACCTTACGCGGATAAAGGAATTATTAATGTCTTAATTAATATTTCATCTTTTACAAGATGAATAGCCTAATGAAAACGAAAAATATAAAGAACCTGTATTGTAACAAAGCGGATAAAATATTTTACGATATTCGTTTCATAAAATCGTATTACAATGCTAGTTTGCGTAACGACCTCGTTGACATTACGATATTGTGTGATGATTTTCCAAACTGATATTGTAGTAAGATATCTTATGATTATTATTTTGTAGATAATTATAATTATTATCTCAAAAAATATCAAATAGTCCAAGCATTGATGTATGCCAAATGGTAATTCGACTTCCGATGTGATCCAAAACCGATAAATTTCAATTGACTTGAGAACTCTGATCAATTTTATGTCATGTCAAACACACTGGGTAATGCGATAAAATAGCAAAATCAACAAAATAAAAATCAATCGTTTGATTCAAATGTGTTCATTCCTTCTCTAACAATAGATGAATCTCGTACACATACGCAGATTCACCCTTCGAAGCATTTCTCCCCCAAATACATCACAGACTGCAAACGATGTAGATGGCCTCAAATACCCTCAATCTTTCTTTGGGAAAAAAATTCTGATCTTACCTTCCATTCATGTGGCAATGTAACCTGTCCGAAAGCATATACCCCATAGTAAGTTGATCAATCATCCGGTTAAATCATCAGAGCAGTAGATGCGATAAATATGCAACGTGTAAGAGTACGAATATATTTACATTCTTTTTTCAAAAAAAAGTACCTGATATTTCTCATTTTGTCTTCATTTCTCATCAGGTTCAGATCCCCACGTTACACAAACGTTAGCTTTTATTGTGAACCATAAATTCTACATTTTCAAATTTCTTGCCTGACACGCGATATCGTGTTAACGAGAAGCTATCTCGCAAACATAAATTACCGAACACAGGCCGTGGATCCCAGGGGAAATAAAGCTACACATCACTAAAACAAAACCAAATATACTCTCAGCAAAGATGACTGATCGTACACTCGCAATTTATTACAAAGAAAGAGTTGAGTAGCAAACGAATGTAGCAAGTCTAATACAAATAATAATGCAAATTACAATAAAATGACAAAGAATTATCTTCCAGTATACAAATGGCAGTTACAATAGCTTCAATTGTCAATATTTGACAAAGATGCAGAAAATGCGAAAATTTTATTATGGAAAATATTATTTTTAAAATAAAATGAATATGTACACGTTTGTAGCCAATTTACCCTATATCATTTGCAATAATTAAAGCAACACGCACATAGTAACCTACCGTGCTTGACAAGGAAAGTAATATAATTTCCAAAAGTGTTACACTTTATGGTCAGATAGACATTATTTTAGCATTAAATTCAAAACTTAAATAAAAAACCTTCAGACAGTTTTCATTGTGTAAATATTCTCTAACATTATTAACAGAATATTTAGAGGTTCGTGATCAATTTGACGTTGGTGATCGAATTTATGACGATCATTCGTGACATGGTTTGACCGATCTCCATGAAAGTTGGCACATGTACGTGCTTTTTCATGGAGAAGGTTTTCACGCGGTTCATTCTGTTGTAGACCGGGAGCGGTAGCTCAGTGCATCAACTGATGTCACTGCAGGGCCTCTGACCGGGAGGTCCTAGGTTCCCACTCCCCACGGCGGCAGGATTTTCGACACTAGCTTTTCAGCTAGGTCGAGTTCAGTCGCTGTCTGGAGGAGAATTCTAGCGGCGGCTGATCTGATCGGTAGTTATCCGTGCTTCCTCTGATCAACACCAGGCGAATGTCGGAGCTATACCCTAAGAAACGGGCCACGGACCGCCCGCGATCTGTCCTTCCTCTTCCTTGTCCTATCCTCTCCCCTTACACACACACACTTACATTAACATGCACTACACTACCACATATCCAGGAGACCGGTCGGGAGCTTAGAGCTTGTCCCGGCTGGGGCGGTGCCTCCCTGGCGAGAGAATTTCTGGTTAGGGGGAAACGGTAGGTCGGCGCCGGATCTCACCATCCAGCGGGGGAAGATCACCGCCATCTCCCGAGAAAAAACATGCACTACACTTACGAGAGAAATGACCAACGTTATTGACGCGCCCGGAATCACTAACCAACCAACAAACATTCTGTTGCTACGCTACTAGATGGCGCTGCATCACAAGATGGCACATCAGTTCAATGCATTGAAGGGCATCATTGTTCCTGGGCGCTGCAGTGGGGCGGAGGTGAGCAGGACAGGACGAGTGGACGGCGTGGGATGAAGACGGGTCGCAACTAAAGCTGAGCTAGGAGGCGACAGAGAGGGGGCGATTGAGGTATGAGAACACCAGGCCGTAGCAGCGCTGACGGAGCCGGAAGACGGCAGCGGGGCTTAAATCTGATAATACTAAATAAAGTTGATCTAGGTCGCTTCACTCAACACATGTCTCTGCCAGTTCGTAAGCTAATTGTGACCAGGATTATACACCAATATTGCAAATATTTCAAGTCAAAAATTCAGTGGATCTGGGAGATTGATTGCTGAGTCATGCCTCAATATAAGGGCGGAGAGTAGCTCCACATGCCGCTATCAGCGTAAGGCAATCAGCAGGGAGAATTGGAGAGAGTCTTCCGGCAGTGAGTAGACATCCCAAGGTTTACTGATAGTGTGGGAGCGACGATTCCGATGACGCGTGGCGATCTGGAGGTGGAGGAGGCGTCGGCGGTCATAGCAAAGGTTTCGTTCTTGACTGGAAAGCTCCCGACTGTTTCTAGGGCGAGAATATGAAGATAAGCCATGTCACTTGCCCCAATGAGGCGTTATGTGCTAAATGTGCATTAAAAAATTATACGAGTAATACATACCATTTTTAAGGACTTTTTCCGTTGCAAGAATAGCCTAATGTTTTTCTCGACGGTTTTGTATGTTTTTGAGGGCGCTGAATTCGAATTTGAGGTTTGCCATCTCTAAAATGGTCGGCTTTACAAAGAAAATTGCAAAGAAAAAAAAAAACTTACAGTTTTACCTGGAATTTAGTTATTCGCACATATCTTTAAAACTATGCATTTTATCAAAACTATTGTTACTTACAAAATTAAAGTCGATAAAATTTTCTTTCATTCACAAAATATTAACTTTTATTTTCTGAAATACGGTCTAGGTGCTAAAGCGTGCTATAAAATCAGTTACTTTTTGGGCCTCTGGTCAAAGCGGGATAATAGCTCTTTTCAGCCATAATACCTCGCGGCTGCGCTCTAGTTTTACTTTATCATGCTTGGAAACGGCTATTGTGAGAAAATAATTGTTATTGTTAAATGATTAATTCTCCGATTTTCACAAAATCAGTAGGAACGTATTTGATCGCGTGGAATATCTCTTAATTCTTGAAACATACAATGTAAAGTATTCTTGAAGATACCAATATATTCCCAAATTTAGTTCTTTTATGAATATATAATGCTGTTATATAAAAGGTAGCAAAATTATAGCGAAAGTGACGAATGCATCTCGTTTATAATGTTGAGTTATTGCTTTCGTACAACTTTCAAAACTCACTCTTAACGTCACTCGTTTCCAATTTATATACCTACGTAATGAAGCATAACATTATAAACCGGTTGCAAAATACACTAATATAACACTAGCTAGTTTCATAATTCTAAACCAGAATATACTACAACATCAAAGAACGCATAAAAGCCGGAAATATAAATGGTTTGCCTCAAAGCGGTTGGAAAATGTGTAATTATGGAAGAAAATGTATTCTATAATTTTTGCGGTAATCCTCAAAGGACTTCTATACGACGACGTCATGAGTTTGAAAGCAGAGACAAGTTACAAAACGCGGACATACTCATTAGATCTTGCACACAACCCCCAACTTTTTCAATGTTTTTGCATCATATTGAGGCTGAAAAGCATGAGTATTGTTTGCTTCTGCCAAATATTCCCTTTCCTGCGACTGGAATCATTTGACTTCGTTCCTTCGCAAGTATTACTGCCCAAATTATAAAGCGCCCCTCCCCCAACGCGTTATTTGAATGGACCTGGTCCGGACAATTCCTTTCTCCGCAGTAGGCTCGTCCCAGCTCCGGAGCGGCCCCGGTGAGCAGGACGCGGCAGGGGGAGTGGGGGGGGGGGAGTGGGGGGAGCGGCAGGGGGGAGTCCCAAGTGGCTCAGGGCAATCTCTCGCCCCTCCTGCCCGTCCCCCGGCGCCCTCGTGAAAATTGAATTCGAAAAAGAGAGGAACACGAGGTAGGAAGTCCTCTATTAATTCTGAATCTTTCATACACGCTTAGTGGCGGAAATCCCGCATGGTGAGATTTGCTCAATAGCGGTGAACGAGATGGCTTCGCGGTTTGTCTCGGGAAGGTTCTTTTTTTTTATTCAAGTGGACTGAGAGCAGAGTAAATTTCAGCTCGAAATGTATCCTTCACCCTTATATTACTAGAAACAACGAAAAAAAAAACATGTATTGCGATGCATTGAATCTGAGACCTCATAATTGTAAACAGATTTTTCAATAAATATTACTAAAAGAGGAAAATGTAACCATATTCATTCCATATTTTTGAAATTTCTTTATTTGAATTTCAGTACGTTAAAGAGATTTTGTATTTTAATTACTGGCTGCTTTAACTGCTGGCTGCATGATGAATTCTTCACAATGAAAGTTTGCTGAATACTACGCATAAGGAATGAGAATTGTTTGAAATTTTCATTGTAAATATATTGAAATAATGAACAAATCTTTGTGTTTCGATCACTTGAAATTGATTTAGGATGTAGACTTTCAGTGTAGGTCAGTTTTAATAATTTAAATTATTTATTGGCCAAACGTTTGATGGTATTTTACCTCGGAAAAGGCGAAAAGACAAAAGGAGTTAACACCAATTAAGAACTGAAATCTTACAGTTTTTTTATTATTGTAGTACATAAACATTACAAGGTTTACTTGCCGATATCATTATCTCTAATTCGTCTCATTTTCAATCTCTATACTACCACACTGAGAGTGAAATTAACGTTTGAAAGATGGTAATATAGAACCATTGAGAGTGAGGTGAGGTGACATGCTAACGTTAAAGAAAGAAAAAGACATGCTCTCAACCAATATTAGTTTTTCTAAAGATTCCTTTGACTCTTCTCTGAAAAGTATTGCTCGCATTCAAAGTGCACTAAAACTTTCTTGACGTTTCAGCCTAAACCCTTCCTCCATAGAAACGTGTAACACATCAAGCGCTTTCCTGCCAGTATTAACTTCCTGCTGATGTGCATAGAGTGGCAGAAATTTCACCGGAGGCTGTGTATCCTTCGTTATGGCGACAGTGCCTCGTAAAGCATTAAAGAGCGGCGTTAACCTAAATCCCAAGTCATTTACTCCAGACTTAAAACTCTCGCGCCGAGGCTACAAAGACTCCTTGAGCCAACTTGCGAAGGCTGGCATTCACGGCGCAAGGTGCCGCTGCTATCAAACGGCCCCTCCCCCGCCTCGGGACGTGGCGGCGCGCCGAACGCACGCCTTGCCGGGAAAGATGCGGGCGCGGGGCGTCGGGACGCCGTGGAGGCGTCGCGACGCCGGGCGGGGGACGCCCGCCCGCTGTTCGGGACCTCTATTTACTCGTAATTAACGCTATTCAGCTGTTCGGGGCCCCGCGTTTGCGACGCGGCTGGCCCCTGTATAGGGGTTGTTAGCGAAGTTGCAGCTCCCAAAAACGGAAGGCAAGCGGGGGCCTCGTGCGGGAAAGGAGCTCCCCCCCGCCGGTTCGGAGGGGGAGTAAGTGGGGGAGTGAAGGTAATGGGTGGCGGGAGGATTTTCTGGAGGTGGAAAAGCCGAAGGAGTAGCAGAACTAGTGTGGAGAGTGAAGATACAAGGAGAAAGAAGATGAAGATAAGTGGGAATAGCCGAAATAATACTGTGGAAAATGAATTGTTATAATTCATATCATAGAGTGCGGAATTACCTTCTGAGGTAATTACCTACAATGTTTACTATATTGTTTATATTTGTTGGAACGTACGGAAAGGGGATGGATAAAGATGAAGGGAACTGTACAGACCATCTGTAGGCAAAAGGAATAGGCTTCCGCGGCCGGAGTCATTGAATTCTTGGCTGTCCGGGATTAGCTGGCCAATGATTAGCCGGGATTAGCCGGGCCGCTTATTGGCCCGTTTTCTTTCGACTTTTTCTCCCGTCCCCGGCCATGCAGATTCTTTTTTAAGATGTGCATCCTGTTTAGTTTTCTATCCTCTTTCCTTTCAACCCTTCCTCTCTTCCCTCACATTATCTGGTCTCCCGTTATCACTCCTATCCCTTTCCGCCAATCGCGGGCCACCTGCCCTCCACCTATTGGTCGCCGCTGCGGCCAATCTGATCGCGCACCCACCCAATATTACGCGACACGCTAAGCCTCTCGGCAGCAGTATAGCTCTGAAGGACACAACACGATGGCCGAAACATCAGCTCCATCGACCATGACGCGGCTAATCCCGGACAGCCAAGAATTCAAAAGGAATAATATCCTCGTCAGATTGCTTTGGACGGATATGGCTTGGGGGCAGTACTTCATCCCAGGCGGAACTTGCCGAATCAGAGCTGAAATTGACCCGGACGAAATAGGACGACGTAGGGTGGCAGGGGGAACCTAGGGTGCGGGGGTGGGGGGCGGGGCAAGGGGTGCCGCCTACAGGTGGCGAGGGCAAGGAGAAAACGAGGAAGAGGGGGCGGGGCTGCCACGCTACCCTGGGCCGCGCGGTGTATACATTCTAATAAGTCCCTTTATCGCGCTCGTGAATGACGTTTTCTGTGCAGCTAATGAGCTCTGCTGACGTAGTTAAGTCGGGACGTGTGCGTGTTTATTCCTTGTCGAGCGGCGGAGCCTGTGAAACAAGTTTTAATGGAGGGCAGTTGTTTTCGGGAGTAATTGAGCTATCTTTGCGGAGAACGACTCTGGCGAAACGCGTCGGCGGTTCCTGAATGTCATAATTGCGCCGCTACTCAAAGGGAGCGTCGGCGCTGGTGTTATTGGGCGCCGGCAGCCCCCCACCCCCCGGCGCAGGGGGCAAATGATCGGTTTGTGCGACGACGCGATGCGATGCGACGCGACGCGACGCGACGCGACGCGACGCGACGCGACGCGACGCGAAGTCAGCAGCCGGAGCGAGAGCGATTCGTTTGTTTTTTTCACAACGAGTTTGTATCAGTTCCTTTCACGGCAGCCTTTTCATTCGCTCTTTGAAGAAAATCAAACGGACATCGAATGTGTTCCTTGATTTTTGTGTACGCAGTGAGAATTAATTATTCGAGTCGCTTTATAAATGTATTGATTTTGTGCTGAAATGTCTTGCACGAGGGTGTTAAATTCTTCCCACACTTCCCTTGCTGTGATTGTTTATACAACTTTTCTTCAAGCACTCTGTGCATTGGGATTTGAATTCACTAATAAATCAAAGTTACCATTCACTAATAAATCATATGTACCATTTTGATATGGAGTACTAGCCGCATATCATTATGAAGAATATTTTATAATTGAATTAAAGTGACTTTTCTTCATAACTGCGTAACTTCATCGGTATTAAAATGGTATATTTTAAAGAACAATATTAGTTCTAGTTTTAGTGAATACTTATTCATATAAAACTGGGCCTTTTATCTTGCAAACTTACATAATGTAAAATTGCGTTCTCTAACACTCGTATTGATTCACCAACTCATTTTAATACTCTGCAATTGGTAGCGAAAGAAGTTAAAAATAAATGTATTTTAATAAAAAAACATAGGGTACAAAGTATTACTTATGCTAGTTATTATAGTAATTAATAAGTTCATTTCATTACTTTCAGAATTGGAAATCCTTCTTTTTATTTATTTAAAAGTTGACATTTAATGGCCACCGCGATACACGCTTCTACTATGTAGCTGTTTTTTCTGGTTTAAGTGAAACGGAATTATGAACTACAATTACGAGTATTTTCTAAGCGAATAATTTGTTTTAAAATACCTGTGTGAAAACGAAGAGAGATTTTGTCACTTAGATGTTTTATTAATACATTTATTGTTTTAATCAATCTAAATATTATTTTATATTATTAATTTATGATTAATCAAATAATTATGTGTCGAGTAATGACTAAAACTCAAATTTTGGTTTTATGAAAGAATATAATCATTTATTCTGTATAACAACTGCAATTTTACTTTCAATCGCCCAATACTGTGTTTTGACGATTATTTTGTGTTTGATGTCAAACTGAATATGCAAGTAGTAGGAATAATGTGGCTACTATAGTACCTAAATAGTGGTAAACAAACAGTTAAAGCAATTTCACATGTTTGATTGTGATGTATATTCTCGCCTTGCAGCAGCCGGAGCATGAACTGAAAAGCAAACTGTGTCTGCTGTTTGCTTGAAAATGAATTATTGAAATAAAATTAAACATAATTATTATGTTTGCGTTTCAGCAATATCTTTAAAAAATAAAGGATCGGAAATATCAAAGAGCTACATTATTGTGACCTTTGAGTGCGTAACTTGCAAAATAATCTGTTAAACTTACGAATATTATAATTAGAGGGCGGATTTTAATTATGTCTTTTTTCTTTTCACTTTAGAACAATATCGTTTAAAGTAGAAATTCATTTTATATTATGTCAAAAAGGAAATAACCCATTTTTTTAAGGCCATTAATTTGAATTTTTGTCAATTTCGTCTAATAAGTATTTTTTTACCCTTTTCCGTTTTTTATAATGCATGTTTTGCTAACTTAATCGATTTTAATGTTATTTTTAATCGTTCTTGCTTCCAATAATATTTACGCAATGCAGCAAATGTTCTTCATAGAATTACTCAGTAGCCTATTCGATTTGTTCGCTCAGAAATTGTTTTGAGAGTCGTTGTGAGTATATACTTATTGTGACGTATATCAGCGTCGTTGCCGGTGTGGCCGATTTCGGGATAACTAAAGAAAGATGTTTCCATAAACCAAAAGTGCAAACCAAAAGTTTGTGACATGGCAATGGTAGGGATAGCACCAACACGAAGGCGTAATGCATCTACGTCCAGCGGGTTGCCTAATAAAACAACTACGCTGATCTTAAATTTATTAACCAATGTTCTTACACTTCTTTGGATTGATTGATTAGTTGTTAGGGATTCCGGGCTCGGCAACTACTATGTTCATTAGCCCCGTAAGTAAAGTGCATGTTTTCTCCGAATGTGGCGGTTGTCTTGCTCCGCTGGATGGCCAGATCTGGCGCCGACCTACCGTCTGTTAACCGTGTTTCCCCAACCAGGTATCTCCCACCAGCGGAGCACCGCCCCGACCGGTCCCCCGGAATATGTGGTAGTGTAGTGCATGTTAGTGTAAGTGTGTGTGTAAGGGGAGAGGATAGGACAAGGAAGAGGAAGGACAGATCGCGCGCGGTTCGTGGCCCGTTTGGTAGGGTACTGCTCCGGCATTCGCCAGGTGTTGATGAGCGACACCACGGAAAACTACCGATCAGAGCAGCCGGCCGCTAGAATTCTCCTCCAGACAGCGAATGAATTCGACCTAGCTGAAAAGCTAGTGTCAAAAATCCTGCCACCGTCGGGACTCCAACCTAGGACCTCCTGGTCAGAGGCGCTGCAGTGACATTAGTTGATGCACTGAGCCACCGCTCAGTCTTAAGTCTTAATTTCTGGTATCCACATAAGAGTGATCGTATGTGGTTCAAAGTACTTGAAATGAGTTATATATCTGCAATTTTATTATTATCAATAACAAAGTGATAGGTTGATGACGAGGGGCGAAAGAACTGGGATGATGGTGGGAGGTATTCGTGGGAATTTTTTTATTCTCCCTACATTAGTTTTAAAACCGAAACCACGAAAACCCCGGCCAGTACGACCGGCCCGGGGATCGAACCCGGACCTCTCGATTAAGAATACATCGCGCTACACACTGAGGAACTTCGGCCTGTGTTTTTCGACGGCCTCGACACAAATTCATTTGATTTGTTTCAGTGTGTCCATGAACGTCTTCGGTCTATGGAGCCGGCCATGGCTCGTTGTGTCAAAGATTTTTGTTCACTTTAATAGTAAGGTGATAAAATAATAAAATGGAAAGGAAAATCCGGCAAATTGCTTTCTATGTTACAAGAAATCTGTTATATCAGTAATATTATAAACCACTGATTAAGACGGAATGTAAAAAAATGTGTATATCTTGGGTCACTATCTACTAGACATTTCCGCACTCATAGATTTTATGAGCTCATTTCAGTATTCTTAACTTCCGGCGTGAGTGATACAACTCAAAATGTGGCCATAACTAACGATTAATGAAAAGCAAGTGTTTACAGTGCATTCAAAATAATAGTCTTTCACCCATTTGCGTGAATTGTCTCACATGAATGATATTTTAGAGTTCAAAAAGAAAGATAAATGTTCTTTTAATTAATCTACCTATTGCTAAGTAAATGTCCACGAAAATTCTTAATTTTCCCTAAATACTATTGCCTACACTTCATTCCTAGTCCAAAGCCTAAAGATTTTTTTTCTTTCTTTCTTTTGTTCCAAGCGACCGCGAACTTCCTAAGACACCTCACACCGATCTTACCCATACGTACCCACCTCCACCATCCTTGGTGAAATTTCTCCTCCTCCTTCATCCCGGCCTCTTCCTCCTCATGGTTCCCTTCTCCCTCTCTCTCTCTCTCTCCCCTCCCCCCGCACCCGCACACTCTCGGCGTTCGAGGTTGCGCTACAAACTGCTGGCTGCCGCCGCCGCCGCCCAAGTTTTAGTACATAGCGTTAAGATTCCTCGCTTGTCGAAGTAAACTCGGTAATTACGGCGAACACGGGGCGCCGCTCCGCCCCGCGCGGACAGCGCTCCCACCGGAAGTTCACAGGCGCCGCACCGCGATACACGCGCCCCCGCGGCGGGGCACGCCCCCTCCAGCACCGCCCCTCCCCCGCATCCCACCCCACCAGCGCCCTCCCCAACAGGCTCTCTCACCCCTCCAGCACCCTCCCCAACAGGCTCTCTCACCCCTCCAGCACCCTCCACGCTCCCGCATCCAACCCCTCCCCCGCATCCACCCCAGCACCCTCCCAGCTCCGGCATCTCACACTCCCCAGCATCCAACCCCACCAGCACCCTTCCGAACAGGCTCTCTCACCCCTCCAGCACCCCCCACGCTCCCGCATCCAACCCCACCAGCACCCTCACCAAGAGGCTCTCTCACCCCTCCAACACCGCCCCTCCCCCGCATCCCCCCCACCACCGCCCCCCCCAACAGGCTCTCTCACCCCTCCAGCACCCTCCACGCTCCCGCATCCAACCCCTCTCCCGCATCAAACCCCTCCAGCACCCTCCCGTCTCCGGCATCTCACACTCCCCAGCATCCAACCCCCCCAGCACCCTTCCCAACAGGCTCTCTCACCCCTCCAGCACCCTCCACGCTCCCGCATCCAACCCCACCAGCACCCTCACCAAGGGCTCTCTCACACCTCCAACACCGCCCTCCCCCGCATCCCCCCCACCACCGCCCCCAACAGGTCTCTCTCACCCCCTCCAGCACCCTCCACGCTCCCGCATCCAACCCCTCCCGCATCGTCCTCCAGCACCTCCGTCTCCGGCATCTCACCCTCCCCAGCATCCAACCCCACCAGCACCCTTCCCAACAGGCTCTCTCACCCCTCCAGCACCCCCCACGCTCCCGCATCCTACCCCACCAGCACCCTCACCAAGAGGCTCTCTCACCCCTCCAACACCGCCCCTCCCCCGCATCCCCCCCACCACCGCCCCCCCCCCCAACAGGCAACAGGAGAAGAATTCTTTCTTATTCTTTTCTTTAATTCTTCTCCTTTCATTTCTTAAGATGTTTTTTAAATTAGGTAACTATGTTAATTCTAATTTTATATTTTTCTTGTACCAGAAAACTGATGATGGCTAAGCCATCGAAAGCTGCTATTTTTAAAATAAATACTATTGTTGACAATGACAACGCCTTCAATCATTTCAATTATGTAAATGTCAACTACAACTCACCACTGAATCAAAACTATGAGAGCCAAATTGTATATTAATTACTTCGTAATACGTACAACTCGCATGAGATTTTCAAACTGCTCACTGGCAAGTCTTCATCTTCAATCCACTTGCATGCCCTGGAAGTTAATAACAATTATTTTGAAATGTATAATTCTTTGTCAAAAATTATGTATATTTTGTGAATATTATAAAATTTGTTCTGATCTGTAGTGGTCACACTTTGCTGGGAAAGCCCTTGATTCCGTGTTCATAGACTCGTCGATAGAGTTTTTAAGCAGCGAAGGGTACACGTAAAGTGTGTGTCACAAGGCTCAGGCTACTGCTTGTTAAGTGAAAAAGTGAAGTCGCTCCTTTGTATTCAACATCTATGTGGGTGTGACGGTTGTTTGGAAGAATATTTTGCACGCGTCTGAGAGCCGGCGTTAAGTTTAAAAAAAAAAAAGTTTTGTTTTTTAAAACAGACTTAAATGCCTGTAACAAGTAATGTACATCAGCTTCTGGGTCAATGACCCCCATCTCGATCGGAATTTTGTCCAGTTTCCCTGATCCATTGAGCAAAACCTGAGATGGCCCCTTGATTTGCTTCTGGACGTAAATGTAGCTTCTCTATGTGCACGTTTTGTTGAGCTTTCCTGTTGCTTGTAGTGGTAGTAGAGCTTAGGGTGAGTTTCTATTTTGTTAACAATACAGAAAAATCAAATGTTTGTTCCTTTACCGTTAAAAATAAGTTTTCTATAATTTGGCAACGAAAATATCTAGTTTTTGAAATGTTAATCTCTCGCTTTTTTAAATTTGTTGTTGTTATTATTATTATTATTATTATTATTATTATTATTATTATTATTATTATTTCATCTTTCAACTATTAATAGTTAAATAGTTGGGAAGGTATTCTAAAACTTAAGAAAGCGTGCGCAGATGATTTTCTGCCCCAATACGTCACATACAGTTTTTGACTAAATAAAATAAATAAATAAAAAAGTGAGACCCAAACGGAGCGGCAGGATTTCATTGTGGTGTCACCAGCGAGTTGAGTGGACGACTGCGGGGCGCCGAAGGCAGTACCAGTGGTGGCAAGATGGAGATTGAAGGCTACGGGAGTGAAGGGGGAGCAGCGAGCGGTGAGAAACAAGGGCGGGGGGCGATGAGTACCCCTAGGGGTGAGATGAGTGCGCCGCAGATAGAAATGGCGGCTGGGCGGGGGTGGCGGACGGCGTGGCTGCAGCAACAGGGCGCGGGGCAGGGAGAGGGGGAGGGGGAAAGAAGGGGAGGGGGAGTGGGCGGCGCGAGCTGCGGCCGCTGTGGCTTCCCGTCGAAGCACGTCCGCGAGAGAGCGCTGAGGCGCGCCCCCACCCCTACTCGTCCCCAACAAGTTTCCCAGGAGGCGCAAGTTGCGGTGCCGCCTCTGCAGCCCGCGGGGCGCCACCAGCTGCGCCGGCGACTGAAAGCCCCCGCCCCACCCCACCCCACCCCACCCCGCCTCTTCGTCCACGCCCCTCCACCGCCCCGCTCCAACCGGGAGCGGTAGCTCAGTGCAACTGTCACTGCAGCGACTCTGACCGAGAGGTCCTAGGTTACTCCCCACGGCGGCAGGATTTTCAACACTAGCTTTTCGGCAAGGTCGAATTCATTCGCGGTCAGGAGGAGAATTGTAGCGGCCGGCTGCTCTGATCGGTAGTTTTTTGTGGTTTCTTCGATCAACACCAGGCGAATGCCGGAGCGGTACCCTATCAAATGGGCCACGAACCGCGCGCGATCTTTCTTTCCTCTTCCTTGTCCTATCCTCTCCCCTTACACACACACTTACACTAACATGCACTACACTACCACATATCCCGGGAGATCGGTCGGGAGCTTAGAGCTTGTCCCTGCTGGGGCGGTGCCCTGCTGGTGGGAGAGTCCTGGTTAGGGGGAAGCCGACGGTAGGTCGGCGCCGGATCTCGCCATCCAGCGGGGGAAGATCACCGCCATCTTCCGAGAAACAATATGCACGACACTTACGGGACTAATGACCAAAGCAGTTGACGCGCCCGGAAACACGATAAAAATCAATTAATCAATCAATCCTTGTCTTGAACAACGCCCGTGCTCTGAACGCCCACTTCCACGCTCTCCCACCCTTGGTATCGTCGTCTTTCACGTTCCGAGCATTCTCGCCTATTTCCTCTTCCACTTTGAGAGAATTCGGTGGTATAAATGTTAGCGTAGCGGACTGTCGTACTCAAGTTTTCGGGTCCTACGCGTTAGAAGCCGTGGATTTTTAAGGGCGAAAAAATCCTTCGTACGCCTACTTTCGGAAGGGAAGTAAAGCAAGTTGTCCCATGTAGTACATTTAGTGCATCAAGCGTAAAAGAATCCTCTGAGCTAAATTCAAATCGCCTCTTTCGTCGCTCAAGATAATACCTCCTTTCTTCGCTTGATGGTGAAAGGAGCGTAGCGAAATTTGCGTGATCAGACGCAAGAGCGGGCTTCATGGCCCGAGTCTCGCCACGTAAAATAAGGCATTAACTTTTCTTTGCCTCCGTTCCCATCCGTACTCTGAATGCCCTCTCCTCTTTCTGTGACAACTCTTTCCATCGCCCCACTCACCAATCTACGCTTCCCCAAAATAGATCGGATACACGTATGCACACACACACACACATACACACAAAGGAAAACAAAATCAGTGATGTATATCAAAGGGGAATAAGTAAGGTATACACTCAGTGAGTTGTTGGTGGGAAGTAATTAAAACATTTTGGAGGTTAAAAACTAGTTAATGATTTACGTTTCAAGAGAGATCAGTTAATTATATCTCGTATACTTTAAATGTTGTCATTTGAAGATCATGAAATGATAGTGTTAGTAATGCATGGCTCGTATGTAAACAAAAGGAAGTACTTGGGCGTAAAACACATTAACCCTCACTATTCTAGTATTCCTGATGCTATAACTTTTGGCTGCATTAATCACTTTTCCGTGTAGTGTGATACTCAAATTGTGTAGTTTATGGTTAATGGATGTCCCCAGGTATTTTCATATAATCTACTTACTCCCCTAAGTCAAGCACTTCAAACCGCGCCCGCATGAGGTACTTGCCTGCCTGGGAAGCCCGGTGCTCCTACGAGCATGGGTAACTTCCCCTCAATTTGCTCTTATTTCCCCTCCGAAGCCATAAAGAGAAGTGTACTCGCAAGATGAAGGGCGCAAGGCGGACAATAGTGGTTTCATACATATGCTTGTCAGATTTGTTCTATCAAACAACCGAGGTTTGAATTATGCCGATATTCTTTACAATTTATTTCTACTTCTTGTTTACATTCTCTTTAAATTCTTTCTTGGATAAACATTTTTGCCTCGGGGTAGGAACATAATCGAATGATGAACTCCTTCCTTGTTTTAGTTTAGTGTTGTAATATTAAATCATTATTTTTTATTGTGTTTAGCAATATCGTGAAATAAACTAATAAGTGTCTATAAATTGACAGTTCTCGTTTGCGGACGGGCAGAGGTTTTAACAGAAGAATCTTTGTTTGTTAAATGTTATATCATCAACGTAGAAAGCCAATGCTATTACATCTCTTCTAAGTAGACACGATCAGAAAATCAAAGTCTCTCTGTCCGGTTTTTGCGGTATTATCACGTACGTTTCTCTATACTCTTTACTTCTTTACTTCTTTATTACTCCTAATATACTTACTACGTACACGAGAAAGGAAAATTAAAGGCTTTTTTCTTTTCTCCAAATTGCCAAACGTACTTTTTTTTTCTTTTATGAAAATAAGCTCTTCGAATGTATATTACTAGTATGGTCACGTATTGATCTTTTTAGAGAAAGTTTATGAAGATGGAAAAGGTAGCTTTGAAGTACCAGAAAATATTTTTGGCGCGTTTGCTGTCGCTTAGGCCCACTGCACGCCGCTCACACCCCACCCTCGCCACGGCCCCCACCGCGTCAATACTCGGCGCAAGGAGCTGTCAAACGCAACATCTTGGCACGAGGACTCGCCTTGCTGCGCCGCTGCCGCCGGCTGCCTCCCTGCCCCGCCCCCGCCCACGACGCGCCCACGCCCACGCCCACGCCACCGCCCCGCCCACGCCCACGACCCGCTCACGCCCACGCCCAGCCCGCGTCCCGCCTACGCCCTGTCCTGCCCTGCACCCGCCCCTTCCCCCGGCCCCCGCCCCTGCCCACG
>BLKR01012145.1:0-23133 GCA_011170035.1 Teleogryllus occipitalis | reverse complement strand
GGGGGGGGGGGGGGGGGGGGGGGGGGGGGGGCGGGGCGGGGCGCTGGGGCTTTCTTCGCCCAAAGCGTCTTCCGCCGCGCTTCCTGGCGTCGCCCGGGGCGAGGCGAGGGGCGGTCGCCCGCGCGCGGGGGCGACGCCGAATACAAAGCAGCGCGCCCATTCTGTCATGCAAATGGCGCCCGGGGCGGCGCTTCGGCGGCGGAAGCCCCTCGTCGATACACCGGAAGTGTCGGAGGCGGCGGCGGCGGTGGCGGGGGAGGAGAAACGGCCCCGAGCCCTCGACCACGCCCTTTGCCCTCGCCGTCCCCCCTCCTCGGTCGCGTCGCATCTCCGTCTCCGCGCCCGCCCGCCCGCTTTTGCTCTGTTCAGTCCCGGCCGCGGCCCGAGGAGCAGCAAAGAGGGAGCTGCCCTGAGAGGTGTTTGTCTTGTGTTGTAGACGGAGCATCAAAAAAGATGATTTAGGGGCTGATCTTCCTATAATACTGCTTGCTTTGACGTGAAACTTGCTTATAAAAAAACATGGTTTTCGTAATTTGAACTATTCACTCATACATTATTTTTAATTCATCCTTATTGATTGATTCATTTTTGTTATTCTATCAATCGTTCACTCTTGTTGATTCATTCATTAACTCACCAATTCTTTATTCTGTCATTCATTATCAATTGAGGTGTTCGTTGATGGATTGGTTGTAAAGTGATTCCGGGTGCACACTGCTAAGGACATTGTCCCGTAAGTGTGGCATATTTTTTTCCTCGCAAGGTGGCTGTGATCTTCCCCCCTTCTGGAAGGCGTGATTCGGCGCCGACCTACCGTGGTCTAGTAGACTTTTCGCCAACCGCGTATCTTCTACTAGCGGGGCACCGCTCCATCGGCGACAAGCTCTAAGATCCCGAACGGTCTCTCTGGTCGTCTGATAGTGTATTGCATGTAAGTGTGAGTGTAAAGGGTGAGGATAGGACAAGGAAGAGGAAGGAAAGATCGCACGCGATCTAGGGGCCGTTTGTTAGGGAACTGTTCCAGCATTAGCCAGGTGTTGATTGGACAAACTACGGAAAACTATCGATCAGAGCTACCGGCCGCTAGAATTCTCCCCCAAAACCCCACAGAACTCGACCTAGCTGCATGTAGCTAGTGTCGAAAATCCTGCCACCAGCGGGACTCGAACCTAGGACCTCCCGGTCAGAGGCACAAAAGTGACATCAGGCAATGCCATGAGCCACCGCTCCCGGTGTAAGGGGTGAGGATAGGACAACGAAGAGGTAGTAGAGATTGCGTGCGGTCCGTGGTCCGTTTGTTATGGAACTGCTCCGGTATTTGGGTGGTGTTGATCGGAGAAACCACGGAAAACTACCGATATCAGCTTACGTAGGTTTTTCCTCAACCTGGTATCTCTCACCAGCGGTGCACCGCCTCAGCCACGACAAATTCTAAGCTCCCGATCGGTCTCCCGGTATGTGTGGTAGTGTAATACATGTCAGTGTAAGTGTGTGTAAGTAAGGGGTGAGGATAGAACAATGAAGGGGAAGAAAAGTTCGCGCGCAGTCCACGGCACATTTTTGGGGAACTGCTCCGATATCCGCCTAGTATTGATCGGAGAAATCTCAGAAATCAACCGATCAGAGCAGCCGTTCGCTATAATTCTCCTCCAGACAGCGGTTGAAATCGAGCTAGCTATGAAACTGGTGTCGAAAATCCTGCCACCGTCGTGATTCGAACATAAGACCTCCCGGTCAGACCTCCCGGTCAGCCGTTCTCTATAATTCTCCTCCAAACAGCGGTTGAAATCGAGCTAGCTATGAAACTGGTGTCGAAAATCCTGCCACCGTCGTGATTCGAACATAAGACCTCCCGGTCAGAGGCACTGCAGTGACATAAGGCGATGCCGTGGGCCACCTTTGCCGGACGCAAGCTTCACCTACGTCCCAGGGTGACGACGCTGTTTCCCTGGCGCTACATCTCCCCAGTCCCTCCCACAGCAATCTTCAGGCAGCCGTTCTCTTTTCTCAATTCATGGCATCTCTCCTACTTCGCCCTTTCTCCTTCCTTTTCCCCTGCCAAACTTTCTTCCTTTTAGGTTCCACATGGCTGCCTGATCTCCGATGACGTAGACGCTGTTCTGATCCGCGATCAGTAAGTTCTTCTCCGACCACTTCGCGCCTATTCAACGATTCTTCGTTGCGAAGAAAACAGCAACTCATTACGTCTCACCTGTGTGATCATTGTGTCCTCATACATATATCTCCATTTCTCGCACTGTCACTCTGTTTTTATTCGAATTCGTGATGTTTTCACCTCTGCGAATTAGGATATTTTTTAAACGTATTCTCAGGTCTAAAATTCACCACTGCGTTCACTCTCTTACGTGCATGCCCTGCCTAGTAATCTAATATCAGTACTCGATATTGTGAAAGACTTACACAATATGACCATGACATGACATGCTAGGCATTACAAGACATGTATGACATGACATGTTCTTCCCAACGTCCCACGCTGACATGTGGTTACATAAATTTTGAATTTTATGATTAACTATCGAATAATGGGTAGATTCGTCTCCTCCTAGTGGAATCTGTAATTTTGTTTTCTCACTTATATTTATTCGGATTCCTTGTACTCACTTTACTTTCTCTCATTGCATTATTTCATTATTGACATTTCTCGAATTGCACGTACATTTACATCAAACTTGCTGGTCCTGTGTGCTTTTCTCCAATTGTTTTCCGCTTTAAATCGTGTCCTCAAAGTTAAATCTACTTATAAGAAGAGGAGTGAACAGTGCAAGTGATAGTGCGTTGTGATGCTAAATGGTGAGAAATTCTTATATTGACGAGTGGCTATCAAATGTGATTTACTCGTTCATTCTCGACCTACTGATGAAGAAGAGAAACCTTATTGACGCAGTATTTTCATCGACGCAACTTCGAGATTACTATATGAAAGTGTTTTAATCAATAGTACGATAATCACGGGATATTATGTTAAAAACATATGTTAACCAGCCAAATATATTACATGTTAGCGAATCACGTTAATGTGTAGATAACAATAGCATATCTTTTACACCTTGATGTTATAAAATATGTTTGGGAAAGAAATACGAGTAATCCAAAATAAATACTGGATAACCAAAAAAGACTTTGTTCAATGAAAAGGTAAAAAGAAGAGGGACTTGTTATAAATAAAATAACTTGGCAAATTATGACGAATATGTACCTAACCATTAATGACCGAAAAACAGAGAAAAGATCAATAATAAACAGAGACAGATTGAGATCATACTTTAAAACGTGTGTAGTGAAAAGTCAGATTTATTGAACACATTTCAACGCCCCATTCAAACATCTCGACTGTTCTGCGCGTGCGATTTTCCCACACGAGGTCCACAGCCCACACATCGAAAAATAACGAAGCCACCTCCCCACTCGACGTCTCAGGAATTACGCACTAACAACTCGGCTCATTAGTGAACTCCGGCCAGAGGGACCGCGCGTCGCATGCAGGGAGTCACTCGGCGGCGATGGCCGCGGCGATGGTGATGGTGTTAGCGGGGGTAGCGATGGTGGTGGCGGCAGCTGTGGCGGCGGCGGTGTCGGTGGTGTCGGTGGTGGCGGCGGCAGCGGTGGCGGCGTCGGTGGCGGCGTCGGTGACGGTGGAGGCGGCGGCAGCGGTGGCGGTGGCGGTATCGAGGATGGGGGCGGTGGCGGTGGCAGCGTCGGTGGCGGGGGCGGTGGCGGTGGCGGTGGCGGTGGCGGTGGCGGTGGCGGTGGCGGTGGCGGTGGCGGTGGCGGTGGCGGTGGCGGTGGCGGTGGCGGTGGTGACGGTGGCGGCAGTGGCGGTGGCGGTGGCTGTGGCGGTGGTTTAGGCGGAGGCGGCGGCAGACGCTGCCAAATCGATAACTCAGGTGACGGGCGTGGGGCGCGGGTGGTGGGAGCCGGCGGGCGTCAGTCGCGCTGTCGTCGCGCAGGTCAGTTTCGCCAGCCGCCCCCTCGCTCGCCCATGCACGCGGTGTCTCTTCGCGACTACTTTGCAAACGAGCGAACAGTGGGCGTGGACACTTGGCTGACCGGGCACGCGATGAGGCTGCTCCATTTCCTACGATGCTCCTTTTTTCTCTTCTTCTTTTTCTTTTACTGCTCCCTCTCTTTTGTCTTTTACTGTTTCTTCTTTCTTCTTCTTCTTCTTCTACTGCTTCTTCTTCTTCTACTTCTCCCTCTCTGTCCTCTTCTACTTTTGTCCTCTCGTCTTCTAATTTTCCCTTTCTTTCTTCTTCCTCGTACCCTTTTCCTCTTCTACGTTCTTCCTCGTCTTTGTCCTTGTTCCTCTTTATTTCCTTCCTGATCTTTCTTCTCTCTCCTCATCTTTCCTCTTCGTACTCTCTTTCATCTTTTTCTTTATTTTTTTTTTATTATATTCCCATGTCACAGCGCAAATTCGTACTTATCTCATCTAGTAGATTCAATGTTTGACCGCTTCTCTAAATAATTATTTATTTCATTAAAGAGGGAAGTTATGTCCTGGATGCTTAAGTAATACAAAATTCATAATTCGTAATATAGAATAGACCACTTCCTCTAACGTGAGGACTATTTTAGCTTGTTCATTCCTTATGGTGAAGTAAATATTGAACACATAAATGGGTACAAAGAATAAGAGCTTTTTGTTTCTCACTACGGCACTACAACCTAATTCCAACCTTGCCGTGCCCTACACGAACTCGCGGCTCTATTGTTTTCGGAAATCATGGAATTGGGCCGCAAGGGAAAGAGGAAGCAGTCCATCGTCTACTCCAAAGAATAGAAGACATTAGTCTCCCAAATGTGTTCATGACCGTCCGACACGTCCAAGAGAGTAAACAATTACTTTCATCAATGAGCAAATACATTTTGTCTGGATTATTCAATCATATGGGTTATACGGCAGTACTCTTCAATATATTATTCAACATAGTTCTTTCAAACAAGAAGAACAATTTTTATTCATGGACATTTTTACTGGAGATCAGAATCCAAGTTGTCCAATGTAATTCAGTTTTCAAGTCCATTTAACTTACCTCGCGACTTTCGATCTAAAACTACTGAAGCACATACTAAGCCCCCACATAATTCACAAAACACAAATTAATAACTTTTCTCACATTGTTCAGAAAATATGCAGTACCTTTCTGTAATAGTGGCCGCTCTGTAATGGTGCATACGCTCAACGTATACAAGACAGCTCATCAACAATATTCAACTGTTAGGATTTCTTTTCCGTGTTCTAGAATCTTTTTATAGTCTCATTACCACTATAATATTTTTACACAATCATCGCAATGACCTGAGAACTCACCAGTGGCTGCATTCCGTTGACCTCCAGACTGTTTCTTTAGTGTCCAGAGATTTACGATCAGTGCGTCTGAATGGTCACTACAGACCTGCTGCTGTACGGTGTTACACCTACGGATTGAAATTAGAAGTCGAACTATATCGGTCAATCTGATCCATTTGGGGAAGCAGTGCTTGTTGTAACATAAAGTTAATACTGTTAAATTCACACATATCAACTTGAGGTATGCAAGTTCATTTCAACTATGAGAAAAGAAAATAGGTCGCAAATGTTTGATGAGATAACACAAGCAAGACAAGAGACATTTAAAGTTGTTCTTAAAAAATTGTTATAATGTTTCTCTGAGGGTTATCTGCAGACTACGGGAGTCCAGAGAGTGATTTTGATTTAAGCGCTTCCCAGAGAGACCAATGTAGTAATGACTATTACTACTCTGCAGGTTATCAAAAACGTAATGGAAGCAAAGGATCCCACTGTATTACAGCAAGGGAGACGTGTATTGCCATGCTCTTGGAAAACAATAATGAAATATTATGTTTCGTAATACTACGACTATCATATTACATTTTCCTTTGAATATAAATTTTCTTTCAGTACCAATTACGTTTTCCCGGGGAAGTCAACAATTTTTCAAAAAGAGAAAAATTAAAATAATAAAATATAATTCGATTTCAAAATGTCCTACGTTTTAGAGAAACAGCTATATTTGTAGCTTGCTGCAAGAAGAGCCATAGTTAGTTTTAGTGATTTTCGCTTTGTATGACCAATGTGTGCTTTAAAACCCCTTCTTTCAGTGGAAGAAAGGCCAAAGTCAAAATCGATCCTAATTTCACGTAGATTTATATTGGCCAACGATTGTTTTGTCATTTCGTTGGTATAATAAAACCGCCCTTTCTGTAAATCTTTGAATATGGACATTGGCCATTTTTGCACCAATGCACAGATATATTCACGCAGTTCTAGAAACTTGTTGGATATATACTACTAAACAGTTGGTAGCATGGACACATTTTATGACCAAATTAATAACAATAAGGGGAGCATAGGCTTCCGTTGCCGGAATCAGTTGCTACTTAGCTAATCGGACACCGCATCCTACGCGCATCCTTTGCCAACGTTTCGACCGCAATTCTGCGACCTTCCTCAGGGCAAAATATTTTTCGCCCTGAGGAAGGTCGCAGACAGCAAGAAGCTAATAACAATATTCATTCCACTTTTACAAAGGAGATCAGTATTATAGGACAATATAAGTGGCAAACAAAAATTTGAAGCAATACAACACAAAGTAACTATCCGCACAGTTCTGACGACAGTTGGCCATCAAGCCTACCTCACACTCCAAGTGGTCAGCCCAGAGCTCGGCTGGCCTAGGTGGCCGACGGGCGTGCGTGGGAGCGCGGCCGGCCAACAGGTGTCTTGCGAGGGGCGTGGCCGGGCGGGCGCGATGACGAGGGTCGCTGACAGCGGCGTTAAGGCGCCAGATGTATAGATAAGCGCCGGCCTTCCCGCCCCGCCCCGCCCCGCCCCGGCGTGCCGCGTCATGCCCTGCAGCCGCCGGACACCGCCGCCCACGCACCCGCGACAGTAGCCGCGCGCACTGGTCCTCGGCGAAAGAAAATTAAAACAAATTCATGTTTCTGAAAGGGAGAGTGCGTACTCGTTATCCGGACGCGTAAGCTACTTTGTACACCGATTTAAACGTTAGTTAGTGAGTTAGTTAATGCCTTAATTTTACGTGGCGAGACTCGGACCATCATGCCCACTCTTCCGTCTGACCACGCAAATTCCGACACACTCCTTGCACCATCTAGCGAAGACAGAAGGTATTATGTTGGGGGATGAAACAGGCGATTTGAATTTAGCTCAGAAGGTTCTTTAAGGCTTGAGGGTCTTCTTCATACAGTAAATCTACTAACATGGGACAGCCGGCTTTACTTCCCCCAGAAGTAAGGCGTTCGACGGATTTTTTCGCCCTTAAATCCACGGCTTTGATCCGGTTTGAACCCGCGAACTTGGGTATAACAGCCCGTTACGCTAACCGTTATACCGCCAAATACGCCGATAACGCCGAATCAGGCGAAAACGTGACCGGCAAAAGTGGTCAGGGCACACACACATTCACACACAATTACATGCACTACAATACCACACATGTCGGGAGCTTAGAGCTTGTTCCGACTGCAGCGGTGCTACGCTGGAGGGAGATACCTGGATGAGGAAAATCTCCGCAAGTCGACAGATGTCGGTGCTAGAACTCGCTAGCCTACGGGCAAAGATCACCGACATCTCCTGCGATAAAACTATACTATTGACGTTAGCTGTTGACGCATCCGGCATCACAAATCAATCAAAACAATCCGATTTAAATGGAGTGGCACTTGAAGGTCACGACCTGGTCGGAGACGGGGACACTGTCATCCATTCGGGAGCTTCATTACGACTTAAATTTTTGGTTTGAGCGCCCGATTGGATACCAGTGTCCCCCTCTCCTTCCAGCTCGTGACATTTAAGTGCCACTATGTTTCATTCGGAATATAGTCATTAGTCCCGTGAATGTAGTGCATGTTAAAGGCGGAATAGGCGATGACGCCTCCCTCGCTAGAACGTAATACTCGGAGCTGACCTATACGTGGTATAGAGAGATTACTGTAAGCAGGGGCCGATTTGACTGCTACCGCTGGTCCACTGCTGACAACACAACTGCTAGTTACGCCCGTGCGATCAATATTCATTGCGTTCGTTGAAAGTTATTTCCTTGGTAAATGGACCGGGAGAGATGGCTCAGTGCATCAAAAGATGTCACTGCAGTGCCTCTGACCGGGAGGTCCTAGGTTCAAGTCCCGACAATGGCAAGATTTTTCATACTAGCTTTTCAGCCAGGTCGAATTCAGTCGCTGTCTGGAGGAGAATTCTAGCGGCCGGCTGCTCTTATCGGTAGTTGTCCGTGGTTTCTCCGATCAATACCAGGCGAATGCCGGAGCAGTACCCTAACAAACGTCCCTCGGACCGCGCGCGATCTTTCCTACCTCTTCTTTGTCCTATCCTCTTCCCTTACACACACACACTAACATACACTACACTACCATATACATGCACTACACGTACATGCACTACATGCCGAGAGACCGGTTGCGAACTTAGAGCTTGTCCTGACTGAGGCGGAGCCCCGCTGGTGGGAGATTCCTGATGGAGGAAAACCCCGCAA
The DNA here is from genome assembly GCA_011170035.1 of Teleogryllus occipitalis. Lineage (NCBI taxonomy): Eukaryota > Metazoa > Arthropoda > Insecta > Orthoptera > Gryllidae > Teleogryllus > Teleogryllus occipitalis. The sequence continues at coordinate 14,596 of BLKR01012145.1, read as the reverse complement.
GCCGACTGTAGGTCGGCGCCGGATCTTGTCACCAAGGGGGGTCAATCACTGCCACATCCCGACGAAACGATATGCACTACATTTACGGGGATGTCCTCAGTAGATGACGAGCCCGGAATCACTAACATTCAACCAACCAGCCAATCAGTTGTAAAATTGCTTCATCATTATCTTTTGCAATACCATCGCTCTACCAATGCCATCGACGTGCATTTGTTTCCAGACCTGACAAACTGGTCCCTTCTTGGAGTAACTCCTCTTTCGGGTTTTCCTCCCTCCAGGAATCTCCCTCCGACGAGGACGGCCGGTAGGGATAATCTCTACATTGTTGACTGTTCTCTCGAAATGAGTGCAAAGGCAGCGCCTGTCAGTGTTTGAGCGTGTAACCGGAGAAGGAAGACATGGGAGAATCGTGAGCGAACCTTGACCTTTTTGTTACGGCAATGAAATAGTCCGGCTGTGATTTTCAATGGCGTGTTAAGAACAATTTGCTAATACATTGTGTTTATTCGGTTTACCGTGACTTGTGCAAAATATGAACGTTCTTTGGGAACAGAACAGGAGAATGATCAATGTTAATCAGAAAATGATGTGAGATAGGTTTGATGAATATAAGGAGTACTTGTTTAGTAAATTAATTAAATAAATTTAGAGAAAAGTATTGTAATGAACCTTTTTGGACTGTTTTCTAAAATAAAATTTGGTTCAACAGAGAAATTGCGATTTGAAGTAGTTGAGAAAGAGGGCAGCTGAACTGAACGTTGGAGAGAGTAAACAAGCGTGAGAGTTTTTTTTAAATAAGATGTCTCATTTCATTGGAGGAGAATAAAACGATACGATACTAATCCTCCTGTTTCTGGATAGAGCAAATAACTGAGATGAGTACCCCCACATTTTAAAAATATTTAAAAGTAGAAAAATATTAAATTCCACGTAATGCTTCACTTTTTATAGACAATTCAGAACTTTATTCATACACAAAGCTACTAGTGCCACGTTAGTTTGTCATCATATAAAACCTTATTGTCACAACGTTTCGGAGTCATCTTTACTCCTTCAGGCAACATGAAATACATAGTGTACTATATACAGAATGTCCGGGGAGGACAAGTCGAAAATTCGAAAGTGAGCTCTTAAGACAATTTTAAGCACATTTTGTCTAATAAACTACTTGGAGTTTTTCAATGGCTGAGCCGCAATAAGCACTCAAAAGTTGGTTTGAAAAAACGCTTTCTAGGCAAATATTTGCATTGCAGAAGCATAGAAACATGTAAATTATTTATTACTTACAAAAGAAGTGAATATATGTGTTCAGAAAGAAAAATAAACGTAGAAATAAAAAAAGCAGTCGAATAGTGTAAATTGGACGCTTTTGAGTGCTTATTGCAGCTCAGTCATTAAGAATATCCTAGTAGTTTATTAGACAAAATATTCTTAAGTTTGTCCTAAGAGCTTATTTTGGAATTTTCGACATTTTCTTTCCGGTCATTCTGTACATTGAACCCTTCTATGTTAATGTACGTTCATTCATTACACTTTAGTTTGTAGACTGTACATTAGGTCAACATCAATCTTATATTACGTATCAACATCATCATTACATTTTAATCTGTTCATACTACCTTGCTCAACATCAATACTATATTAAATCATTGGTAGGTCTGTAATGACATAATATGATAGATGTTGATAAAATAATTGATAGATGTTGACCAAGGTATTAACAGAAGTTTATTTGTGACATACCTGAATTTAAACATGCTTTCTCGTAGGATTATACATTAACAAAATAAAAAATATTTTTTAACAAAAATATATATTAATTATTTCGTCCGAAATGCCTTTTTCGTTGTTACTGATTGCTACCATTTTCTTCCATTTGGAACCACTGTGCGCCACGAGTAGTGTCAGTGCGCCGACAGCGCCCTCTGCTTCTTCGGTGAGAATCTCTTTTTTGTGCTGGACGGGGACAAATACTATAGCGTAGAAACAAGCCTTGCTGCCATAAATTCTATAATGTACTTGTCAGTTCTGTTGGCAGGCTGAAAATGGGAAGCTTTGTAAGATCCTCAATGACAGGTCACACTGAGGCTGGACAGTTCCTTAACAGAGAACCCGACCTATTCTACGAAGGTTTGGAAATGTCACAAAGCGACAAGTGATGCAAAAACGAATTCCGATAATGTATTCATGGGATTTTATTGTAAAAAAATAAGTTACTGAAGTACTAAATTACATAGTTTCGAACTGCGCAGAAAATATATAGTACTTGAAAAGTCAGGCTAATATCTGGTGGATAATTAAAAACTTGCAACAAGGAAAGTCTGTTTTTTTAAAAATTTTATTATTCTTCTCTACAATAGTCTATCTAAAATTTGTTCATGTTTACCAATTTATTTTAGTAGATATTCCAAATTGACACACTTTTTAACAACCAAACATTATAGCATTTAAGTATAGAACAATATTTTTGTAAATTATTACCAAAGAATCACGAAAGTCTTCATTCTTTGTGCAACGAATGATAGTCAGCAGTGTATTCTTTTCGGCTATTAATTATTTCAGGAGTTGAGAGACTTGTTTGATTTTGAGTATTCAAAGGTTTTTATTTGTAAATGTTTCAGCTGTTTTAAATGATCGAATCATATTTACGGGGGTTCAAAAGACACTACCCATTAATGTGAGTTATTTATTCAAGTCAATTATCATCATTTTTAGTACATTGTATTAAATGGTTTTCCCTCCACATCGACTCCTCTCCGAAGACGATTTGGAACTTTTAAGCATATTTCTTCAAACAGCTTTGAAATTGAATCAATATTCTGAAAAGCATTATCAATGGCTGTTCTTAGGTCCTCCAAAAATCCATGGAAGTGAGATCTGGTGATCTGGTATTTCTATTGTTCCTTGCAAGTTATTAACTCCTAGCCTCCTTTGTACTATTTTTTAATAACAAAAACTTCTTCTTTCGACAACGTATCAACAACATGGACACAGAACGTATGTAAGCAAATCTCTAACTACCCATCTGACCGTGGATCATTTAGTAATCCACTCTAGTATGTCTAACTAATTATGTGTACGAATGTGACAGGTGGGAAATTGATTCCATACGAAATTAAAATTACAATAGGGTAGAAGTAGTTATGGGTAGTGACTTTTGGCCCTCCCAGTACAACAACTGTGTATTGAGTCATCTCACGAAGTTCAAAATAAAACGCATGTAAATAAATAAATAATACAAAGACAGTGGTCAAACTGCTAGTGGTAATCTTTCTCGAATTATTTGTAACGATTATAGCAATTTGTGTCGTATTAATATTTCAACCATCATTTGAAAATTTCTCTACCAAAAAGCAAGAAAAAATCGAAAAAGTACATTTCTTCATTTTTCAAAAAATTGAAAAGTGTGAATTAAATTAGCTCTTGTGTCATAGAAGACTCATAGTGATCTATTATCATAACATGGTTAAAGAAAAGAATATAATCCGTTTCTAAAAAAGACTTGGTTTGAAAATTTTTAGAAGATTGTCAGATTTGATACAAAAGTGTTAGGAAACTACTAAGTGACGGGAAGTATAATGCATTTGTACGAGATCTTCCAGAAGGGCGCTTGATGGCAGAAAGAAATTTCTGTGGCACCCAGCGCTTAATGAGATATACTTAATACCGTATAAAAATACATGGTGGATTTTATTCAAAAGAAAATATGAATTAGTAGAATTTTTAAGAAGCCTTTTTCCTGTAATGTGAGTTAAATATTCCTACGTCCTTTAAAATGTCTAAAAATATACTTTATATTGTATATCAAGAAAGAAAATATCGAAATAATTTTAAATTTGTGGCTAAAATTAATATTTGTAAAGATATTAGAAAATAATTAATTATAGATTTAAATGAACAGACTCGGAGATCGGTTATATTAATAACAATAATAAACTGATCAGCCTGTATGAATATTTTCCTTTTCGCCGTTTTAGAAATTTCTCTTGCTGATTCCCCACATTGCACACTGAGGTGCTGCAATGCAAAGTGTATTTAAGACAATTGAACAAATTATTGGAACGGAATGCTCTGTCGCTTTGTTCCTTGGAAGAGGGACAGTACAAATTAACCCCAATACATGTTGACATGTTGGAATAATCAACTTGTTTGCCGTCTCCCTCATCATTGATTAACAGTCTTGTACTTTCTTTCATCAATATTTTCGAGTGCCGAGTCATAACAGGAAAGTTTCTTAATTGTAGAACAAACCGCGCCTCTCCAACGATTGAATATATTAAACAACCGGTGTGCAAGTCCTCGTGTCTCTCAAAATCGCAAAGAGAGCTTTTCTTCATTTAATAATTTCATTCTGGGAGGAATTTAAAAGAAGAAAGCAAACACCAATTCTTCTTAACCTTCCGGAATCGGTGATGTGATAAGCCAAAAACCCTGGATTTAGTTTTAATGATAGAATCGGCATCCAGTATTAGTAATAACAGCATTGTTTGCAAACTCGGAAGTAAAAGAATACGCGTTGGTAGGACAACAGATCAAGAAAGTGTGCTATTCCAAGCTTGATGTCATAGTGCTGTGCAGATGGACACGGACCCGAACACATAATATTAAAAAGGTTTGGAGAGGGCATTGATAGCCGTGATATTTGATAAAGACGCAAGGTTTCATTCTCTAGGAATTCATTGAAGCGAACACACGTAAGCGGTTGGTGAGGTGCGAACGGATTTTTAGTAGAAGGGTGGGTATTATGTAAATGATAGTGAGATGGGAATTTATGCTTAGTTTGAGATTTGAGAGCTTGATATTGTGGAAATTGTAGTATTAAATTGTAATTTGAAATTTTATTAATGTAATAGTTGGAATTCCAAAAAAATTGACTCCGTGTTTCGAGGGGATGTAAATTAGGGTAGCTCCGTATATGGAAGGATTTTTCAATATGGGGCTAAATATAGTCAGTCGCGAGTATGTGTTTCATACGAAACACAGATAGAAAAAGTCGCGAACACGTATTAACTTTGTGGTAAATATTAAATCTCATTAACAGTAAATCGTTGAGGATATACTGGAACATTTTTAGTTTACGCAAGGACGCGAGAATTGGTATTACAAGGGTTCCATGAAAAACATCCTGCTAGTCAGACGAGAAGTCATCTATCAAGATCTTATAGTAAGCTTACGAACTTATATTCAAACCCGTACGGTGTTTTAATGTTCCACATTGAAAATAATTCTCATGAGAGATCAATAGAATTTGTAATATATACAGGAATAAATATTAAATTTTATTGTTGAAAAAGCCTGATAATTTATATTAGTTTCCATCAATCTAATAATTGGTTTCAATCAATAGAACTTCCAGGAATCGTGATTCTGTTTAGAAGTACACGTCCACATGCCACAGGACATAATGGACATAAGGAGGACATATAGGACATAATGGACACAGGACATAAGTAATATGTTGTATGTCGAACCCATGATTAAATTGGAATTAAATTTAATAAATTAGTTAACATTGAGAGATTTTGTGAGCATAGCAGGGCAACAGTAGATATAACAATATTAACAATAGCAGGGGAAGTAATTACCTTCGTAGTATCAGATGTTTGTTGAAATAGTACCCGGATTTGGCAATAGTAAAATATCAGAGAAGAGATAAAAAGTAATTTCACAGTTAATGAAATATTTCAGTGTCGGTTTTGATTTGGGATTTTGCATTGAAACGATTATATAACATTTTCAGTTTCGCAACGGCTCGAAAACTATTTTCCATATTTTTTATTAAAGTAATATTTGAACATTTTTAGTTGGATAATATTGGAACTCAACCCGTTGCTTCTTATGCCTGCCGATTGTCACGTCTGAGGGTTCATGGCGACGCCCGCTTCCTTAGAGTTTATTGGATTTTAGACCACAATTTATTGATTTACAAGATAAACAATTTTTTAGTTCTTTCGTATATAATAACCTTGTGGTTGATTTGTTAGTTTTGCCGCAGCAAGTAACATAGGTAATGTATAGGTCCCATAATTAGTTGCCTATGGATTAATTGCTTGCGAAGCGAGTTGTAATTTAACCTTCATCGAGGGAACACTGTTTTAAATGAAAAAGAGATTTTGGCAGAAAGTGAGTTGTGAAAAAGAGTTTCCAAGCTTCAGAATCCACTGTAAACAAAATAAAGCGCCCATCATTTGGTACTGGAAATATTGGAGCAATTCGTTGTTTACAATGTTTATTAGGAAAGTCATAATAGCAAAAACTGCATTATACTGTTACACACTACGACAGTGTTACAATCACAGGTGAAGTGAATATACTGATCTTGCTAATGGCACAAGTTTCTTGTCAAGACATTTATTTCTAGAAGAGATGAAAACTCCCATTCATTAATGTCAATCAAATATGACCCAGAAGATATCTTTTTTCTTCGTGGTTTTAGTGGGTGTGATACATTTACCCAATGTGGATATGGGCACGAAAAGTTCTAGCTCAAAAGTAACCGATTAAAATAATATAAATATACATCCAGAATCCTTGCTTCACATGATCAAAGGATGTGAAGAGGCATGCCCAGGACGAGCAGGGACAGAAAATCTGGTCTGAAGGGCTCGCTGTGTGCGTGTATTATTCTGAGAATGCATGAGACAGTTCTCCTGAAACTGGTGGTCTGGAAATAACATATCCATCACCGATGCAAATTGAACTCAAGAGAAATACGTCGTCGAAAAAGAGTTTTTTAAAGAATGTCCTACATTGTTTTATCTTCTAGCGTATTATATATTTCAGATTTATACTTCTTTTCCTTTTTTATTTTTCGCATATTACTTACGCAGTAGAGAAGTTATTTAATGTGGCGGCGAAAAACAGTGAGTTATTGGCAAAAAATTCTTATTGTAGGTCTCTGATTCAGAAAAAGTGGTTAATTGTTGTTCGTAAATGTAATAAATTACGCCTTCTAACACGCTGTGTAGTCAGAATTCACGTTTTATTGGTCTTTTGTACAGAAAAATAAGTTTACTGAAAAAGTCGGTCTGTCCGTTTTTCTCTCTACATCATAAGCAGAATTTTCACCAAAATTGATATTTTTCGATCGATCTGAATGATGACGCGGTCCCTTCACTTTGAAACGGATATTTTAATTTTTCGGGATACTTTACACGAAGCCTCAAGATCATTTTCATTTTTTTCGGTATCGGCTCCAAATGTTTGGATTTTTTTATTAGGTAGAGCAAAATACTCGTATAAAATTATATACTCGTATATTTTCGAAAATTTAGCGAAAAGCGTAATTTTTCTACTATTATAGCATTCGGGAATCGAGAAATTGAGAAAATCGAAAAAATGTATTTTAGGCGCCGATAGATAACAGCTGGAAAGAGGGTGGAGCACTACCATCTTTATGGCATCTCTGTGTAAAACTCGCTGGATCCGCCGCATTCATATCCTGGCAGGCCTGGTTCATGAATTTAGCTGAAAGGTCATGCAAATCATTCATTTTGCTGTCGCAACACTGATAATATTCAATTCGGGTTTTACTCACAAGAAATTGTTCAATGTTATTACTGCTTTTGATTGTCTATCTACACTAATTTACACTTACAACGCAAGTGGAATATTAAACTAGTGGTGACACAGAATGGCACAGACTTTCTAGACTAGTTAGTTTTCTCATTTCTTTGGTCTAGGCTACCTTTTCCCAGCTGCCATCTACCGCTAACCAATGTACATTATTTTGAATTTTTCTCAATTTTTCGGTTTCATAATGGTCGAACTGAAATATGTCTTTAAGAATACAGAAGAGTAAAACTCCCTAAAGGGAAATTTTCGTTGAAAAATTTGGAGCCACTTTTAAGAAAATGCCGTTTAGGTGTTACTGTAAATGCGGAATTTGAAGCTCTTTTCACAGAAAATTTTGAGTTTAGTTTAAAAAGATTAAAGAAAAAAATTTGGAGCTTTTTTGAGAAATTATTGTTTTTGATTTTTATAATATTGCACAGATTTTACTCAATATTGCGCGAAAACTTCTAAAATGTTCAAAATAATGTACATGACCATAATGAAAGAACAAACTATGGAGAACGAATTTCATTTAAAAGGAAATTTCTGCCTTCAATTTTGTGGTTGAAGCAAGACGCCAACAAAAAATTCATACTTTTGCAATATTGCAACAGACCTATGCTCCCTTTACAAGTCAATTTCACCATATTCTTAAAACAAATTTAAAGAAAACTTTCGAAGCTATTGTTAAGAAAATTTTGAAAATGTCCCAGTGACTTCTTGTAAATTACCCCCAAAAATGAATGAGTCGAGCCAGATCGATGAAGGAAAATTCATTTTGGAAAAAATAGTACGAATAGTTTCGGCGCCAATGTTGTTCACCGACAGATGGACGGACTGACGTTTTGAAAAATAAACACTTCCTCGATATCAGGGGACCCAATAACGTGTACTTCCGTTGAAATCTCGAAATCTATTTTCCGCATCATTACATAACTCTCTTTATACTACGTTTATTACTCCTTATTACTTACATGAGACGTACGAGCAACACGACGAGTAGGTATACGAGAAAATAAAAATTTACTTAGTGAAATAGTGATAAAACTACGAGTGAAACGAAGGTCGTAATACAATAATATAATACTGAATGTCTGAATAATAATAATAATAATAATAATAATAATAATAATAATAATAATAATAATCTATGTATCAAGGGCGTTAAGTTAATGTTTTTGCCCCGAGGGCGAGTTCCAAACCCGAGGGCCTCTAACCCGACGGGTTAGAAGTCGCCTGGGAGGCAAACACATCTAGGTTACAGGGCCCGTGGTACATACAAAACTGTATGGTTTACTAGTCCGTTGCTGAATTAAATAAGAATTCGAAACATTTTATAATTTTTTCTTGCGTCTAAGGTGAAAAGATGCATTGCAACAGTCATTTGTCAATATGATGTCAGAAAAACAAAACAGTGTGCATCTAATTACTATTGCATAATCGATGCTGGACTGACTTTTTTCGTACAAAATGAAAGAATATTGTGAAGTTCTTGCGGAAATTCTTCGCGAAAGCTAACAAAACTACGGACAGTGGTTTGAAGTAAATTGTCGAGAAATATAAGAAAATGTTTGTGGTGTATTTGAAAGTTACATAACAGTGTGAATAACAGTGTAAATTGCGTTGATGAAACGGTGTCTTTAGGTTATTTGCCTTTATTGCTAAAAGTTATTTGGATTATTTGGATAAGTTATTGGAAGTTATTTAACGCCAAAAAAGAGTAACATTTCGAGGATGTTAGCCGATGTGCCGTATACACAACTATTCAAGAACATGTCTCTAAAACATGCTATACGTAACAGTGAAATGTACGTAACCGATAGCAATTATAAATTCACAGGAACATTCCAAAATTGCAATTTTCGTATCAATTAAGCAAAATAAGGTTTATAACGAGTTATTTTACATATTTGAGCTACTACTGTCTTAGCCTCTGCGCATATGATTGTGAACTAAGAGGTGCAAGGCGAGCGCGCTGGCCGCTACGCCACGGCCGCTGGTTGCCATCTCCCGGGCGCGTGGCCGCCCGGGGCGAAGCTGCGCGAGGGTGCGCCCACGCCTTCATTACAGCGCCTCCACTGCCAACTCCGCCACCTCCACCGTCACTGGCAGAGCCACCGCCGCAGCCACCCTCACAGGCAGCGCCACAAACACCCCCACAGACACCGATACCGCCAAACCCACCGCCACCGCCAACGCCAACGCCAGAGCCAATTCCAGAGCCACCGCCACAGCCACCGACACTCCCCACAGACACCGGTACCACTAGAGCCACAGACACCGCCAGAGCCAATTCCAGAGCCACAGTCACCCTCACAGCCACCGCCACAGACACTCTTACAGATGCCGTCCCCGCCATTACCAGAGCCACCGCCATCGTCACAGCCACAGCCACCACCACAGCCACCGCCACAGCCACCGCCACCGCCAGAGCTAATTCCAGAGCCTCAGTCACCCTCACAGACACCCCCACAGACACTCTTACAGACAACGCCACTGCTATTACCAGAGCCACCACCACCACCACCACCACCACCACCACCACCACCACCAGAGCCATAGCCACAGCCACCGCCAGAGCTAATTCCAGAGCCACAGTCACCCTCACAGACATCTCCACTGACACCCGTACAGACACCGCCACTGCTATTACCAGAGCCACCGCCACCTCCAGAGCCACCGGAGCCACAGCCACCGTCAGAGCCAATTCCAGAGCCACAGACACCTTCACAGCCACCACCACAGTCATCGCCATCCCCACCACCACCAAAAACAATTCCAGAGCCACAGCCACTCTCACAGCCACAACTACAGCTCCCGCCACAGCCACAGTCAACGTCACCATCACCTCCGTCGCCACCGCCACCTCCGCCGTCACCGCCAACGCCACCACCACCGCCATAGCCACAGCCTCCGCCAACGCCACAGCCATCACCACCATCACCTGTGTAAAACCTCGTCCTCCTCCGTCGCCGCCCCCGCCATCGCCATCGCCATCGCCATCGCTATCGCCATCATCGCCTTCGCCTTCGCCTGCGCCACCATCACATCGCATCCGCCGCCAGCGCCTGAAATCGACGCCGCTGTTTCCACCGCCTCCCGCGTCCCAGCCACCGCCACCACCATCGCCGCCACCGTTTCTACCTCCACCGTCGTTGTCGCCGTCCCCGCCGCAACCGCAGCCGCCCGTTGACGCTCTGGCGGCGGCGGCGGCGGCAGGGAGCCGCGCGTTAATTGAGGGGAGTCGCGCGTTGTGAGAGGGAAGTGGACACTTGAGATTGCGCCACGCCGGCGGCGGCGGCGGCGGCGGCGGAGCGTGCGTGAGCGTGCGTGGCTCCGTGTGGGAGGAGCCCCGCGCCCCGCGACCCCTCCCGGGCCCCTCCCGCCGACGGCATCCGGCCCCCGGCCCCCCCGCCCCCCCCGGCCCCGGCCCCGCCCCCGCTTCCCGAAGCCCTCCCTGCGCTACGCGAGCGGGCTCTTTCACAAACAACCCGCAACGCCCCAACTCGACTCTCGTCCAAGTGACAAGTTGGAGTATGTTACGTTACAAGGGCAGAAAGAAACGCTATTTTGCTCAAGGCCGTTTGGTCGAGGGTCGCAGGCAAAACGACAGCAAAATAACCTTCAGTTTCACTTCACAAACGTAAATTATTTTTCGCTATATCTACATATACGATGTAGTATGTCTGTAGTGTGGCTCATGGGCAGTACTCTAGCTTTCCGTGTTGTGGTCGCCGGTTCGATTCCCGGTCTACACAGAAGTAGAGTTGTAGCTTTCCTTTAAAATCGTCCCAGTTTGTAGCTGTGTGACGAAGAAAAGTTCAGGCAGGCGGATCTTGCTAGTTACGGTGAAGGGAATACGTCATTTTTGCATGTCCCTCTCACCACCGAAGCATGTGATTTTAACTAGGTGCAGGCTTGGAGAACACAGTTTAAATGATGAAATTGATGATGATGATGAAAAAACATGATAAAATGATGAAAAAACGTGATAAAATTGACCTTGATAGGTTTATCATGATATTTCAACCAATTCTTTGTATAGCATGTATTCATCTCAACATTTTAAATTTATTGTGAATTCCTTATATTGTCAAACACACTTGTTTTATCTTAATTTGACATAATGTTTAAGGCTTGATGATGGAGGCACAACTTGACCTCTGAAACGTTGCCACGCTGATTCTTGTTTCAAGATACCATGCAACAAACCGCGTTCCGAAATATAATAGTTCGAACAGAACGAATGTCAACATGTCTGCTGTGAAGGAGGAAGATGCAGAATGATCAAGAAGTATCGACTGAAGTACCATCTGTGATAGTGTTGTAAAGAGCGAAATGCTGTCAAAATGGTTCATGTCCAAAATTCTCACGGAAATCGTTTTCATTGGAATGCTCGGCATCCCCTGAAATACGTAAGTTATATGAACTCATTAAAATTTAAAGGATTGTTTAAGTTCTTTAAATTATAAAAATGTTCTTAAATATTATCTTAAGAAAATATCCCTTTCGAAATGAGTATATGTTCGAACTTTCAAAATTCATGAATAACCATGTGCCTTCTCATCCAATTGATTGATTGATTCACTTTTTCATGTTTCCGGGCACGTCAACTGCTTTGGTCATTAGTCTCGTTAGTGTGGTGCATGTTTTTCTCGGGAGATGGCGGTGATCTTTCCCCGCTGGATGGCGAGATCCGGCGCCGACCTACCGTCGGCTAGTGGGGTTTCCCCCTAACCAGGACTCTCCCACCAGCAGGGCACCGCCTCAACCGGGACAAGCTCTAAGTTTCCGACCGATCTCCCGGAGTATGTAGTAGTGTAGTGCATGTTAGTATAAGGGTGTGTAAGAAAGGGATGAAAGTAGGACAAGGAAGAGAAAGAAAAGATTTTGCGCTATCCGTGGGGGTTGTTAGGGTACTACTTCGGCATTCGCGTGGTGTTGATCGGAGAAACCAAGGAAAACTACCGATCAGAGCAGCCGGCCGCTAGAATTCTCCTTCGGACAGCGAATGAATTCGACATAGCTGAAAAGCTAGTGTCGAAAATCCTGCGGCTGTCAGGACTCGTACCTAGGACCTCCCGGTCAGAGGCGCTGCAGTGACATCAGTTAATGTACTGAGCTACCGCTCCCGATTTCTCATCCAATGTCACATATCGCCTTTTAATGTTTTGTTTCGAAAAATAAATCATAATTTTTTCAAAAATATTGAGAAAATGTGATGTATTAAGATGTGACTGTTTCCTCAAAAATTCAATTAAAAAAGTTCATGTACTACTAAACAAACTCGAAAAGTAAAATATAAAACACGTTTCTCATCGCGGAAAACGTTATTGCTCATATATTTGCAAAGTCAAATCGTAAATATTTCACTTTTTCTTAATGACTGAGAAAAACGAGAACACTAGTCTGTTTATGAAGTTTCCTAAGTGTGATACCTCAAAATACATGGACATATACTTGGGAGATAGGTTACTCCAATTTATGGCAAAGAAGATAAAACACACTTCAAAATAAAACATTGTTCATATGCATACGTAGATGTTTCAGTGCCAACTCAATTTTCTGAGAAAATGAAAACGACACAACTGCACCAGACAACCGGAAAGATGCGAGTTGTGTTAGTTCTACGGAATACAACGTACAGGTTATTTGCTTCGCTTCAGATAAGATAAACTCTGGGTCTTTTTATTCAGTAGCATGCATAACCGTAATAAACTATGCCTTGTACTACATAATGTTCTTGACTCTAACACAAATTAGTAGATCGTGTATTATGGGCCAGAATGCAGCGGAATTTGGGACAAAGATGGTGAACTTTAGTAAAAATTAGTCACAAATAATTATTTGCGGTTTTCAAAAGTTCAAAAAGTGTTGGTCACACAATATTTAATATCATTATTTGTTTCTCACTCAGCTTTCCGTACTGTTAAGAATGTTCGTGTATTATTTACCGCGCTTTTTGTCATACAACTCGGGTAGTTTGAATTGTTTGTATGTATGTATATTTGTGTAATATGTAAGTTTATTCATTTATATGGTAGTGTGTATGCATTTTAATGTTTAGTATAGGAATGTAAATGCCATCTGCATATATAGGAAATGACATTTTGTTTGTTTATATTTATTTATTATATATTATTTTATTTGTAATTGTAATTTTGCATTCTGCCACCGGGCATCATTTGCCCAATTGTAGAATAAAGTTCTATCTATCTATCTATCATCTAGTTTGAATTGAATATTATAACGAAGCAATGATAACGGAAAAATCCATAGAGTCAAGTTTCACCTTGACTTCAGTTGGTTAACATTTTACATACTGATCGGATGTTTCCATGCTTCTGATTTATTACTTTTACTCCTTATAGTATAGTATAAAACATAAACAATACCATTCGTATAACTCGTACCATTAAGAAAATCGTACCATTATCCGTAATATCGTACCATTAAGAAAATATCCCTTTCCAAATGAATATATGATCTAACTTTAAAAATTCATGAATAACCATGTGCCTTCTCATCCAATTGATTGATTGATTTTTCACGTTTCCGGGCGCGTCAACTGCTTTGGTCATTAGTCCCTTTAGTGTAGTGCATGTTTTTTCTCGGGAGATGCGGTCATCGTCCCCCGCTGTATGGCGAGATCCGGCGCCAACCTATCGTCTGGTAGTGGGGTTCCCCCTCACCAGGACTCTCCCACCAGCGGGGCATCGCCCCAGCCGGGACAAGCTCTAAGCTCCCGACCGCTCTCCCGGAATATGTGGTAGTGTAGTGCATGTTAGTGTAAGTGTGTGTGTGTGTAAAGGGAGAGGATAGGACAAGGAAGATGAATGACAGATCGCCCGCGGTCCGTGGCCCGTTCGGTAGGGTACTGCTTCTGCATTCTCCTGGTGTTGATCTGAGAAACCACGGAAAACTACCGATCAGAGCAGCCGGCCGCTAGAAATCTCCTCCAGACGGCGACTGAATTCGATCTAACTGAAAAGCTAGTGCCGCCGTCAGGACTCGAACCTAGGACCTCCCGGCCAGAGGC
>BLKR01012144.1:0-23146 GCA_011170035.1 Teleogryllus occipitalis | reverse complement strand
GTAAATGGAAGCCACATGAAAGGAAACTTCCTATATTGGCAAATCAGCGGTTGATTACGGTGTTACGTACAAACGTTAGAGAATATGTGACGAGATGCGAGCCAATGATCAGACTTGGAAACAGTGCATGTGAGTGGTGGAGACAGACATTAACAGATGCCAATGAAGCAAGTGGGCTAGTCAACCAGTAGACGAGCAGGCGAGCGAGAGCGGACGAGATAACAAGCAGGTTATCAGGTGAGCGATCGTGCGGGCAAGTGGACATGTGAGAGTTGGGGGGGCGTGGATGCGGAGGCCAAGCGGGCGGATACACTCCCCGCCACCGCCCCCACCTTGACGACGCACTTAACATGCGCACATATCCATGGCGACCGCAAGCCTAACACGCTCGCAGGTAAACACAGCGGCCCTCGCGGCCCCCTGCCCGCCCATGCTTTCGACGCCCCCGCACGCCCCGCGCTGCACCGCGCCACGCCCCCTCCCAGGCCCTACCTCTTCGCTTACTCACCCACTCACCCACCCTCTTGCCAGCCCGCCCGCGCGCGCCAACGACACCTGCCGGGGACAAGCTCTGCGAAAACACGGCGGCCGCCTGCACGCCCTCCCGTGCGCTCTCCGGCCTGTCCGCCCGCCCATACGTCTGCCCGTCGCCCGTCCGTAGGACACCGCCGTCACTATCGCCGGCAGCTACCACGCTCTCACTAGAGAGCGCGCAGCGCGACACAGGCAGCGTACAGACTGGGCTTTTTGCTCGCTTGCTTGGATTTCTAGGTAGAGGAAAAACTCGGAGCTGAAATATTTAAGAGCTCTAAAAATGTATTCGAAAAGGCGTTCCCATTAATTTGGAAAGAGTTTGAAAAATATATGAAATATTTTCGATAAAGCACTGCAGAAGAAAATATATTTTAGCATAAAATTTGTGTTGTAACTAATATTCATTTACATTTTGTAAAAGGAATTCTAAATATCATTTAAATATCACTCATATTTTTTCCCTATATGTGTGTTAATTGAAATTCAAGTACATTTTAAATATATACAGTTTTTCATTTCATTTTTCTTACAAGATACCTTCCAGCAGGTGCAGATCGAAATCTGGCTTCTTTTTTTTCTATAGATTATTTATACGAATTTCAAATTTTTAAACTAAAAAAATTGGTTTTATTTTTTTTCACTACCATCCACATTGTTTAAATTCTGAAAAAAATATATTTTATAGAATGTTATAGGACCCACTTTAGGAGAAAAAATTGAGACAGTACTCCAACGTTATCACGTCGAAAATGAATTTTTAAAATTTATTTATTTATTTTCGTTAAAAATTTGGCGTCGTTGACAATAATACCCTGACGTTGACAATAATACCTTCAAATTAAACTATGTTTTTTCACGTCTTCAAGTTTTTTTCAGCCTGATCCGCGTGATAGGTGCTGAGAAAAAAATAAAACATGAAAAACACGTTTCTCGTTGTATCCCTGCAACAGATTGCCCTTGGAGGCTGATTTATTCGTGAATCTACGTCATTTTGTATTCTCTTTCTCTTTTGTGTTCTGATTCTTTTTAATTTATACGCTTTTTATCAACTAATTTTATTTACAAAATGAAAGTACAGTCCGTGCAAGACTGCAAAATTATCTTTCTTTTGAGATATCTCTTAAGATAAGTTGCATGTGAGAGCTGAAAAGCAAATCCCATTCTACAAAAAAATAGGTAATAAAACGGACAATAGACAGCTGCTCTATTTACGAAAAAAAGGTATTACATCACTAGCATCAAAGCAGAATTTAAAATACATTTTTTTAGAGAAGAGAGGTTTCTTTAATATGCCGATAAAATTTCTTTATCATTGAGTGTGGTATTTTATTTGATTTGATTGTATTTGTCTTAAAGAATAAAAAAATTTAAACAATGGGAAATTAGTTTATTCCGTTTATATACATTTCTGCACCGCCGTTACAAGCGCCAGTACCATTGCTGAAGATTCCATTAGAGTAGATAAACATATTCCATCACCCATGGGTATAGGTACTGTACCAACATCTTAATAATCAATAAAAAGTCTTTAATCTATACTAATATATAAAGACAGAAGTGCGTTGTCTTCCAGCGCGGTAATCTCTGAATCTACTGAACCAATGCTGATGAAACTTTTGTGCTAGCATCCTTTAAAGGCCTGGAGTACTATAGGCTATGATTTACAAACATAAACGGTAATATAGTTTCAAAATAATTACTTTTCTGGACATTTTTCGCCTAGCCTTACATCACAGATTCAAGAGTGCATCAATGTTAATAGTTTAGCTGTGCGCCACCAGATGATGACGTCTGAGATCTACTACTGATTTCATCAATGTCCAGAATTATTGCGAAATTCATTGGAGTTTGAATTAGGTTATGTAATGTCCCTGTGTGAATATTTGAAAGAAAGCCGTAACTGAAGTGGTAAATAATGTCAATGTTCATGTATTGCCCTTTGTCCGTGTTATATACTAAGTGGCAAGAAATCATTGTGAGTTTGAAAGTGTTTAATAATTGGGGTAGGTTGAGAGAATAAAAAGTACAATAATATACAGTACAGAATATACAGTAATGTACAATGTACAATATATAGATATCGTTTACAACCTAAACAACGTCTTATTTTACAGAAATTTGTGAGAACCGAATTGTTTGACGAAACGAGTGTCACAATTGTCAAAACAAAATGCCAAGAGTACTACTAAAACTTTGAATCGGCTACTCAGAGGGAAGATCGACTTGCTGAAGTACTCACTCGCCTCATAGAAAATAATACTGCATGAAGGGAAGAAATATGAATAATTCTCTAAGTAGTAGGGCAGCTGTTCATTAGGACTCTCAATTTGATTATTCACACAGTTCTTAGGTTCAAAATGGTAAAATGGAAAATGTGTATATGTTTTCACTCCATCCAGTAAATATTTTTCTTTAATATTTGAACAGTGGTGTGTAATTTAGGAATGATCATTTACATATTAAGATTAATCTGTACAGTTGTTTGTCATATTAATTGCAGTTGAACGTTTTTCTTCTGTATATGAAGAAGTTTAGGGCAGTGGTTGGTAATTAAGCAATGATCATTAAAATATTAAGACTAATCTGTGCAGTTGTTTTGCATGTCACTTGCTCCTAATGAATGAATTCATATATATTTTTCAATAAATAATTGTAAAAATTTAATTTATCTAAAAATATTTTGTCCAAGCAAATAAAAAATCTGGGACTTCTTTGTTTTTGTTATTCAGCTCTCCTCTACCAATTGGAAAAATGGAAAGTAATTTATGTTTTTGTAAACCCAGTAAAATTTTTTCTTCAATATGTGATGGATTTCTGTGCAGTGGTATGTAATTTAGGAATGATCATTTACATATTAAGACCAATCTGTAAAGTTCTTTTGCATATAAATTGCTCCCAATGAATGAGTTCATTCATATTTTTCAAAACAAAAATAAGCAAAAATCAATTTGTCTAAAAATACTTTTGTCTAAGCAAATAATATTTGGGAGTTCTTGGTTTCTATTATTCATATTTTAGGATCCATAATCTCTATCACTTGAGATAAAATAATGATGTTATAATATTTTTTTGTTATGTGGCTCTGTGCATTGTCAATTTATTATTTACACATAATGTAATGTTGGTGGATACTTATTTTTCTAATATATCAGTCGCATGATGAATTGATTTACCTGAACAAAGAAGTTTTATACATGTTACTAACACATAGGACATTAAACATATATACTTTTGTCGTCTTCAGAATTATAAAAGCTGGTAATTATGTTTCAGAATAGATAAAAGTGTTTTCATTTATTTTATGATTAAGATTCATCAATTACGTTATGACATCTATAACTATTACTCCGGATCTACCAACTACCGTACCCGCGCATGAACTTCTGCATGTTATACTAGGCTTAAAATAGTAAGTTCCTTCAAGGTCACGAGTTGACAGATCAATTTCAAAACTTTCTTTATGAATACAATAGAAGACAAAATATAAAAATAGGATAAGTTTTACGTGACAATTTATTGATAGTGTTGAAATACTATATAAAACTCCACAAACATTACATATGTGAGTTTACAAGTATTTTATTTTGTAGTTTAGATTTGTTAATTGCTTTTAGTTATAAAGTGAATATTTAGAAGCTGGAACTTCAAATAAGAAATAGGTAATTATTTGTGGAAAAGTGAGCAAGGTAATCCCGAAATTTTCAAATGAGCGTCAAGAGAAGACAGCTATCGTGGCGTGGCCTGGCAGAGCTTGGCAGGGAGTAGGGCGGAGAAGGGATTCATTGGAAGAGATAGAGGTAGGTCCCGCCGCAGGGCATGAACAGATCGAATTCCTCTTCATGTAAAATAATTTACTGTAATAAATACCCGAGCAACGCCGGGTACTTCAGCTAGTTTCTAATAAAATAAAAATTCGATCATGGTATGATTTGACGCAAATAAAAAGACAAGAACAATAAATTGTGAACTGTTTTGCATTTACCGAATTCTCATTATTCTCGTGTCAACATTTTTGTAAAAAATAGTCATTCTCATTACTTCACAATTTTTTTTCATTATTTTAATAATACTTTTATAAACATGACATCACAATGATACTCTTTAGTTGCGTGATATACATTTGAATGGTTTGAATTGATAGTTCATCAGACAAATGCATTTCACCTCTATAAAAGTTATGAGTCTCACAGAGTGATGTCAAAGCTTTTAATGAGCTGAACAACATATTTAATGTATTTTCACCTCGTAAAGAGACCTTCACAACCATGAAAATGCACTACAAACATTGCCGGTGAATTGGTGAGCGGGCCTTGAATTTCTCTGAATATTTATGGACCATTTCGTGAGCACTCTCCCTTGATTTCGCGTTTTAAAAAACACATCGATCACTCTCTCCATTTCATGAATCACTACGACACAGAAATTCCCTGTCGACAGAAAACTGAACAAAACTCGTTTAACAATTAGAAACACGAACTTCTGTTCTCCCACCCTAAGATTTGTTTCCTTTTACGTCAAAAACATATTTTACATCCATGTTGGTCGTTTCGGGACCGGCGTGGCGGCCTCGCCGGTTTGATACCCCATAAGCGCACGGAAAGATCCGCTCGGGAAGCGAGCAATCGCAGGGACCCGGGTGGCCGCTGGCGGGAGAGAGGGCGGAGGAGCAGATGGATGGATGTGAGGCAACAAGGGTGGGCAAGCGCGGGAGAAATAGGGGAA
The DNA here is from genome assembly GCA_011170035.1 of Teleogryllus occipitalis. Classification (NCBI taxonomy): domain Eukaryota; kingdom Metazoa; phylum Arthropoda; class Insecta; order Orthoptera; family Gryllidae; genus Teleogryllus; species Teleogryllus occipitalis. The sequence goes on along the minus strand of BLKR01012144.1, from coordinate 17,890 downwards.
ATAGGATTTGAGGGAGCGGGGAAGATGGAGAGCCAGCGGATGGGCGAAGACTCTACAGCGAGCAGGCGGGGAGGGGGATGATCTGACGCGCGGGCGAGGAGGATGGCGAGTAAAAAGCCGAAAAGGGACTGGTGAGTAGGCGGGAGAGAGGGGGGGGGGCAAATCGACGCAGCGAGCGAGTGAGCGGGTGAATGGGCAAAGGAATTGTGCGCCTAGGCGGGCGAAAGGGTAGGCGAGTGTGCGAGTGAGCGGGCGAGCGAATGGGCGGGCGAGTGGACGGTCGAGAGGATGGTTGAGCGAATGAACGAGAGGAGAAGGAGGACGGACGAATGGATGGGTGAATGAATAAACGAGTTAGGAGATGAACGGAAGAGATGAATGGAAAGATAACTGAGTGGACCAGTGGGTGGTCGAGTGATTGGCGAGAGTCCAAGGGAACTGGGGGACGGGGGGGGGCGACGGGCACAGTTGTGATCTGGGAACCTCTTATGGCCCGGGACCCGCTCTGTCAATTTTGTTCTAACGGCGTGCGCAGGTGGCGCGCTTGTCATTGCCGCCGTTTCGCAACCGAATCTGCTTTGGATTGTCGCGCCGACTTTCATAAAACCCGAAAAAATTTTAGACGCCGCTATTCCCCTTCTCCGAGCATCGTTGTTCGTACACTGAGTGCGTTGTGCCGGCATCGACTCTCCTCCCCACGGTCAGTTCTAAGCTCCTTTTAGCACTTGTCTTTGTTTGTTGTGGGCCAGTTGTGATTTTATTGACACACATTTTTTGTTGTTATTATTGTATTTTACTCATTTTCGTTTCTGTCCACAATTTCTCTTTCGCGTAATTTACGTTTATCATTCATTTCCTATCGTAATTCTTTGCAAATTACGAACTTCTCGTACACTCGTCTTTCATGCTCGTTTTATATTCAACTCCTTGTTTGAATTTTTTAAAATTCAGAATTAATATAAGTGCGCGAGGTTTTACCCGTGTTTCTTTTTTCTGAATGTTTGATTTTTTAATGTTTTACATTATTCTGTGCTCATTATCTAACATTATTACGTTTTAGAGCAATCTTTGTACACATTTTCTTTCATCCTTCCTTTTTAATTTTCCTCAAATTTACTGTTTTTCTATTTCTACTTTCTATCCTCTCTCCATTCTTTCAATTCATCCCCTCAGTGGTGACGAACGTAACAACCAGGCGATTTATTAGTGGTGTCGACTTTGTTTTATTATTTTTTTGAGTGTGTCCGACTGTCCATAAAAACGCATGGGTCGTACCGGCGGAATTTTTTTACTGCAGCTTAATCACCTGTCTTTTATTGTAGAACACATTTTATCCGGAATATATCCGGTTTAATGCATGCCAATCTGTTTCCTTCATAAAGCCACTGTCAGTTGCTAGCCGGCGGAATCTTGCCGCTGCGAAAAAATACCATTCCCCCCCGGTCCGGTCTTTTTTATTCAGGTCGTTCTGTATGACGCAAAGCAGGGGGGAGCGGGACGGGGTGGGACGGCGGAGAGTGGTGTGGCGGAGTGGCGATTCGCGCAGTGTTGTCCGAACCCTTTGCGGCGGGTGCCGGCTGGAGGCAGCAGCGAGTCTTCCCTCTGGCGTCATCAATAACCCTTCGCGTACGGACCCTCTCTGTCATCGCGCGTTCGCGCTGGAATTTAAGAGCGGTCAACTCGCTGCAGCTTTAATCACTGACAACCCCATCAATTCGGGCACGTCCCTCGCGGCGGGGTGGTCCGCTGATTTGCACCCGCCCCGCCCTGTCCTCTCCCCCCCTCCGCCTGCCCCATCCGTCGCCGACGCCCGCGGTGGCTCGCTCCTCGCAGCTGCAAAATCGTCACTTTTGCGAAATCACTTATCAATTGAGCGGGGCCCTCCATTTTAGTTTTGTGTAATGGGCGGGGCGCGACCGCCGGCCACTCCATCTCGCCGCTCGCACCGCCCCACGCGGTCGATGTTGCAATTACACGGCCGCTCCATCGAACTGTGGCAACTTTTCGATGGCTAATCGCATTTGAGGTATGTTTTTCGTGTGAGCGGGGAAATGACTGAAATCGCTGCGGTGGCGACACGTGCAGCTCGGAATTGGGAGACAAGTTGGCCCAGTGTCAGAAGAGCGCGTAGATATCGTTCCCAGAAGTGGTTTCATTTGTGGCCTGCACTCACTTTCTGATTTAAGATATCAGAGAACGCACAAATATAGAACGTTTCTTGTTCTCTGTATTTGCTTCCAGAAACAAACATTTAAAAAATATGTGAAATACTTCCTGAAAAAATTCAAATCAGAAAATTCAAGTAATTAATGGTAATGCTAAAATGCACAGAGTGAAATTCGACATAACGTTAATTTCAAGGAAAGTTTCACGTTTTATATTCACATTATTTTTAATGTTTTTACTTCAAAACGTTTAATCTTGTTTCAGTTATTTAAAAAAAGTTCTCATTACTCTAAAGTAATAATGCAACGCTATTTAAATGTTTAATGAACGACAAATGGTAGGAAATGCTGATGTGTTCAAGAAATGTTCAACAGTTGAAGTATTTCGTCATGAAGTATTCGTCATATTTCATATTTTATATTCATCATATTTCATCATGAAATATTGGTCGATGAATGAGTCGTATGAAGTGGTGTGGATAATATATTTTTCTTACGATGTGATACTAAGTCACCATTTTATGTTATTTTTCTTGTATATATTTTTTTCTAATTATTCATACGTTCAGCAAATACATGCTTCTAAACTTATAATATAACTGGAGTCGGAATATATGGCGATCGTTTGTTCCACAGAGGTCTTCGTAGGACCTAGATACCCAATTGTTGTGCAGTTGTGTTCCCATCTGCCTCCTTACCTCGATGGAGAGCCCTCGTCACGTGCGACAAAACGGTGCCCTACAACTCCCTCCCCAAGGGACGCGACCGTCCTGACCGCGTGAAGGGCATTGCTCCTCGCGCCGGTCGATCATTCTTCGCAGAGCATCGCTCCCTCCGCCATCGACCCCTTCGTTACTCGCGCCCGCCCTTCACTCCCACCTCGCTGCCCTTATCGTCCCTCATCGTCCCTCTTCATACCTCGCTGCTCAGTTCTCCCCTGCCACCCACAGCCTTGTGTTGCTTGGCACCTCCGGGTTCGTCCCCTACATTATGCCACGTTACGCTACACCACCTCTGGTCGCAACATAACATAACAGACAGCTGCACCACACCATTGCAGACTACACCATACGCCACTTCCTGTTAAACTAGGCTTCATTATAGCGTACACACTTAATCTCAGCTCGGCATTCTATTCATGATTCCACGAGGTAGATCTTGTTGTCGTGTTTCGTTTTTAATCAAAATTTCAAGATGTTTTGAAAATGAATTGTGAAATTTAAATATTTTTAACGTCAGTTAATAAGCTGTTAAATCTCTATCAGCAACATTTTTCATTTAAATAATCTATATTTTATTGCATGTTAAAACTGAGTTGTTCTCTGTCACCGCTTGACTCATTGACATCCCTCGAATAGAATGTTCATGACTAAATTTGACCAAATGTTGCCATGAATATAAATATATCAGAGTTATCGTCCTCAATTTTGTATTCTTTACTCATTTATGTGCTCTTTATAGCATTTCCTTGTAAAGAAAGCTTAATGTTTAGATTTCAAATTATTTATTTCACATTTCAAACGCGATAAACGTATTGTCCATTTGTTTTGAAAAAAAGATCCTTTAATTTGTTCGCTAAATGTTATCGTCTCTCATTTTTCTTTCTGTCCCTCTCTTTCCATCTCTCTCTTGGATCCTGCGTCTCACTCTCTCCTTTCTATCTTCTGTCTCTTTTTTATTCTCATTCCCTTTACTAACCTTGTATTTACCGCTCACCACTTCATCACAAACCCTCCCACCGTCCAGCACCCTCTCACTGGTGCTCATTCCTCTAGATTCCGGTACCTCGGTGCGCCCATCCAACGCCCCCTGCCCTTCCCACGCGCGCCGGATATTCTGAGAGTCTCGTAACGCCTGGAGAGTGGCCCTTCACTCGCGTGACAGCCCTTCATCCAGCAAGGGCGGCCCGCGCACCTCCTATCCGCGAGCTCTTCGCCCGCCCAGCGCCCTGCGCCACAGCCCGCCGCGTGGCGCGCAGATTCACGTAGCGCTGAGCTACAGTCTGCACGCGCCATTGTTCCCGAGGCCCTCGTTAATTGCTCTAAACTGCCCTTTGTTTGTCCAGTCCGCTTAATCTCATAACTCCAGCGCCTCCAAGCCGCCGCGCGCCGGCCAAGATGTCGTCCGAGCCTTTGTCACCGGCCACGTCCCCGCAGCCCCAACGCCCCGCGGAACAATGTTTCGGACCCCGTGCGATTGTGGGTCGGCTACACCTAACCTTATTTGCATGACAGCCGAAGGGCTCGCTCAGAAATGGGAGGACGATAACACTTGCAGTCCCTCGGAGTTTTCCTTCGTGGTGTCTCGTAAGATAAGATTGAGCACACGCCTCGAGGATGTATTCCTAATGATGTAGGGAGTGTTTACCGTGGGTAGATTAATACACAAGAGACTAAGCCCGTACTCCTGTCCGGTATCTAATATTTTAAACAAAATTGTGAATTAATTTGGTACAATAATAATGTGTTTTCGAAAGAATACCGAAATTGCATCATAATTATTTTATTGCTTTTACTCGTTATTACTGAAATGTACGGAATAGTTAGGAAATTACCGTTGTATATTTAACTATCGCAGAAACGTCTTCCCATTTTTTTATTATTTTTCTGGTGCAGTGGATTAACCACGTTACAGAATAGTTACATAAAAGTATTACACATAGTACATATACTATGATTAAATTATTACAAATAAGGAGGGTGTCCCCTCTGGGATCATCTTCAACCATCTAGCAGTGCGGGATTGGAATCTTTTTTTTTATTTTTTTTTAGAAACTTTATTATATGTCGATTGTAGGGAATGTAGGGAGTAATGGTATTGGTTTAAGGTGAGCGGAATTTGTCCTTGGGAAGTCTGCAGCAGATTCTTGTTTGTAGGGAATCAGAAGTTTTACCTAGATGAAAAATGTTCTGGTCTGGAAAATTAGATAGTTTTGAGTAAAACCTTTCTGAGATTCTGGAAATATGTTGGGAGATTGTTGGGAAGTTGAGGTCTTTATGGAGTTGCTTATTTGAAATATACTACGGCGCATTTACAGCTATTCTCAAGACTCTATTTTGGAAGGTTTGTAGGTGTTTGATGGATGAGCACGCAGCACCTCCCAATACGGGGCAAGCGTAAGTTAGAGAAGGAAGAAGTAGGGCTTTGTGAAGATATTGTGAACTTTTTGTGTGAAGGGAGGACTTCCTATTTATCATCGGGTATAGTTTACAGAGAGTGGCATAGGCTAGATTTAGCGGGAGAAGATGTGGGGTTTCCAAGTCAGTCGGGTGTCTAATAGTACTCCTAGGTATTTGATAGTCTTCTGTTTGGTTGTCCAGGAGATGGGACCATTGGATATTTTTAGTGGGGGTATGTCAGGGATGCGTTTTAGGGTGAATATTTTTGCTTCACATTTTGAAGTGTTCAAGTTTAGTCTCCAGTTCTCTGACCATTTGCAAAAGTTGTCTAGAGCTCTTTGTGTGACTGAAATGGCGTCTGACAGATTGGCATTGGAAGTAAATAATTCGGTATCGTCAGCATATAGAGCTGTGCAGGTGTCGTTGAACTGAGGGATATCTGATGTGATAATATTGAAAAGAGTAGGAGAAAGTGGGGAGTCTTGTGGTACCCCAGCATTGATATTGAAGCGTTGGGATTCCGCGCTATTGATTTTTACAAAAAAGGATCTATTGCTGAGAAAATCCTTTATAATATAGTAAAGATAGTCAGGGATACCAATTGTTCTAAGCTTATATAGAAGACCCTCATGCCATACACCGTCGAACGCTTGTTAGTAGTCCAAGAAGACAGCGGTGGTATATTTTTTTCTTCAAATCATTAGGCTGTTGATTCTGAAACGCGTAATAGCTGGTGGGTGGTGGCAAACTGGGGGCGAAAACCAAATTTCACATTGGGGATAATTTTTGTTTCTTCTAAGAATTTGTTGATGCAAATAAGGATGAGCTTTTCGAAGAGTTTTGAGAAGGTTGGCAATAAACCTATGAGTCTGTAACTGTTCGGGCTAGTGGGTGGTTTATTTTGTTTGAGAATGGGGATGAAAATTGAATGTTTCCAAGCAAGGGGGTAGTACCCTAATCAAAGGCAACCGTTTAGAATGGAGGTTAAGAAAGCGATGGATCTTCGCGGGAGATGTTTTAGTATAATATTGGGAATTTGATCGTGGCCAGACTTTTTATTCTTAAGTAATTTTAATACTACTTGAATATTTGCAGGGCTAATATATTTGGTGGGCTGAGGAACTGAGGATACTGGAAGATACATGAAGTTTTCTATTTGGCCGTTAAAAGCTATGTTTTTGGCGGAGTTATGCAAGAATATTTCTGAGAAGTGAAGAGCTAGAAGTGAGGTTTTCTTAAGCTCGGTTATTGCTGTTTTAGAACCGGTTTTCAAGGTGGGAATTGAAGAGTGAGTATGCGTTAGGGTTTTTGTTATTCGCCATAGGTTTTCGGAGTTAGGAGCTAATTTAGCTAGCTGGGACTGAAAGCAAGAATTTCTTTGGTTCGCGAGCGCTTCTTGAACTTCACGAGTTTTTTTATTTAAAATTGATTTGAGATAAGGCAGGCAATATTCTTGCCAGTTCCTTCGTGCTTTTATTTTTTCGGAAATTAATTTTCGAATATGATTCGGGATCACTAATTGATAGGGAATTTTTGGTTCGTAAGTAGGAGGGCAAGATGCAGACCGAATGGCAGATTGGATGGACTCAGTGAGGAAGTTGATGGCGTTATCTATTTCTAAGGGAGATTTATGGAAAGATGGCGTTGTTAGGTAGGAGTTAAGATAATTATTGAACATATTCCAGTTAATAGGTCCTTGGAGGAGTCTGGGCTGATAAACTGTATGGAGGGGGGTGAGTGTACGGAGATTAGTACAGGACAGTGGTCTGAATCCAATTCGGCAATTGGCTGCTGGAAAATTGGTTTCGAGAAGGACTTCGTTAGAATAATGTCTAATATGTCAGGAGGATTGGAATTATTGAAAGGGGAGTGAGTTGGTTCAGTAGGGGCTGCTATGTTGATTTGATTAATGTTACAATAAGTGAACAGTCGAGCGCCATTAGGAGATGTTGTTCTACAGCCGAGGGATGTGTGCTTGGCATTCCAATCGCCAATAGCTAAAATTGGGGTGGGGGAGAGAAAAGCATTGATAGGTGTTTGGGATCTATTGGAATGTTTTGAGGATTGTATTGGGTACATTGCAATTATGGTGATATCGGGGCCAGGACTTTGTTATAGAGAAATTGCAGTGTTCTCTAGTTCCGGTGGGATGAAAGGGGGTAGGGGTTATGTTCAATATGTTTACGGATAAGGATTGCTACTCCACCAGCACCTCTGTTAGATGGTCTATCCGATCTGTAGATATTAAATCCTGGGATTGAAAATCTTGCCAACGGCTGAAGATGTGTTTCAGTTAGAATTGCTAGATCTATTTTATATTTTTGTAGAATATGGGATAGGAAGAGTCTTTTGTTTATTATACCGTTTGCATTCCAATTACGCAAGTTTAGATTATTAAAATTAGCGCGTGCCATTAAGGATGGGGTGAGGGCTGCTGCTATGAGATTCTGAAATTGTGGTATTAAGGCAGAAATAATTTGGTTTACTATATTTGCAAGAAACTGATTTTGGTGATTATGGTTTGGGGAGAAGTAGCCGAAGTTTGGGGGAGGGGGGACTTTTGGGAGATGCGGAAATTCTCAAGTTGATGATATGGGAGGACATTGTTGCGGGGGGTTGGGCAGTTTTAGGACTGGATTGTACTGTGAGTTGATTTGAGATAATAAATGGATATTCTGGTTGGGTGGGGGTGACTGGAATTTATGGAAGGAATCTCGTCTTTTTTGAAAGTAACTACATCTCTCGTCGGAGGCAAGGTGGTTTCCTCCGCAGTTTGCGCAAGTTAATAATGCATTAAGTGCAAGTGGGCAGTTGCTAGAAGGATGATGTTCACCACATTTTACACATTTAGTCTGTTCTTTACAGTAGTTGCGGGTGTGGTTGAAGTCTTGACAGTTTTTGCATTGCACTATAGTATGTTTTTTTCTTTCTGAGTTCAACTTTTACAACACAATGAAGTAGGAGTTCAGTTTTGAAGAGCTTTTCAAATTCACTGTCTGAAGTTATTTCTACCGCGCACAATGGTATAGGGGAGCGGTCGGACTAATATAATCTTGAAACATTGGCAAGTGTTATGCCTTTTTTCAACAAGAGCAGAATGAATTTCTGCGTCTGTGAAGGAAGTGTGAATTCCACTTATTATCGCGCTTTTATTTCTGGACTTTGGATCACTATAAGTGTGATACTCTACATTCTATTCATTGAGGAAGGAAACTATTTTCCGGAAGTCACTGCTTGTAGTTGTGTTGACTTTTACAACTTGCCCGCGAGACGAGGTAGAGAAATGGTTTTCACACGTATTTTGAATATTGTTGATCGACAATTTAAATTCTGGTGGGTTGATGTTGTGTATGAAAACAGGGTGTGGTTTAGATTCCTTACTCGGTTGTTGAACTTCTTGGTCCGGGTTAGGTAGGTCGTCAGGTAAAGAGACTAGCGGGTCAAATCTGTTTCCCGTTGGAACATTTATTTGAACACTAGAAGGTTTAGCACTATTGTTTTCAATTCTTTTCCTTTTTAGAGAGTTAAGTTCATTCGCTGTTTGAAAATTTGAGTCATTTGCGACATTAGCCATGTTGTGCTGTAGTAAATTTATACAGTTCAGATGGTTGGACTTACTTGGTGACGGCATTTTATAGTGATGAATAGGTGTCGGTTGTTGCTGCGGCAGTTGATGTTGCTGTTGATCGTAAATACGAAAGTTCTGTTGCTGCTGGTTATGTTGTAGGTGTTATTGGGGATGAAGTTGTTCATGTTGGGGGTACCACTGATGCTGAGCGTCGTTGAGGGTGTGAAGAGCGCCAAACACTGCCTCCGATAACTGGGTGAAGGATGTGTCCATGATTGGGTTACACGGGTAACCTTGCTGTGCGAAGTCGCCACAGAGCACTGTCAGGGGCCAACGCAGACCTAAGTCACACGTTAGCCCTATTCTTCAGGTGGTTTCCTTCTGAAAATTCACTTTGGTTTGTAACACTGAACACTGATAACATAGAACAAGCACTGTCCAAGACCTAGACCGCTGTCAGCGCAGAACGAAGTCAGCTGATAAGGATGCGGAACGCAGTGCACTGTGCGACGGTCGGCGACGGAATCCGTCTTCCCATACTAACCAGAATGTGCGGTCAGGGGCGATGCCGCCTTCCCGCAGTTTAGACAGTACGGCAAGGCGGGTTGCATACTCGCGTCTTCAATATAGAATGTGTGCTGTGAATGTTGCAGGGACGTAAATTAGTGGGTTCGCTTTCAATGCAAAAAGAGAAATATTAATGTAGACGGGAAGTAAGTTTTGCAATAAATGTATCTATTTATGTTTTATCCTATAACGTGTATTTATTTTTGAATGAATTGTACGAGAAAATCTCCAGGATTGTTTTTCGAAATACCATTTTCAATTTATGTTGGATATAACCACAAATGCCTACTATTTTTCAGTTTCCCATATCTCTGGTATTAATATCACAGTACCTCAATTCCCTACAGCATTCCCAAGCTCCATTTTACCTTTCATGCGACGTCGAGGGTTGAACTGTTCACCCGCCAACGTCGTTTGTATTTTAAACGCGAACGCCATTGGAAAACGAAGAAGGGAGCACAGGCTCGCTCCAACTATCCTTCCGAGTGCTTGTTTTTGTAAGAAAGTTGTCAGCGTGTTATTTTGTTTTATTTTTTCTGCGAGTCCGCGCTCGGCACTCATGCCCGTACCTTGTCGCTCGCGCCCGTCGCGCGCGTCGTTTTCCTCCCCCTTCCCCCGCCTCACCCCTTGCAGACGCTGTTTGTTCAAGTGTTTCGACAGCGGGCCGTAACATGTTTTGCTTTAGGTTTTAACATGATGTAAGAAAAATATTGGCGCAGAGTGTCGAGAGCGCGCGGCAGAGATTGATCGCGGATCTGCGCCGCGCGGACGGTCGGACGCTCGAGCGACGAGATGGGGCGCGAAAGAGCTGCGGCGAAGAGGCGGGGGAGGGAACCAGGGCGGAGTTTGAAGCTGACATGAAGTGACGCGATACAGGTAGAAGTGTTTCTCTCATTCTTGCACATGAGGTCCGTCATTGAGCACCTATATGATATTATTTTATATAGTATACCTAAATAGCGCTGACGGTCACGGTGACTGTCGGCGTTTGCTGCGGTTAAGGGCTTCATATCCTACTTAAGACCTACATCATTTCATTGTGTGATTGTGACGGGGAAAGTAATTTCAAACCTCGAGGAATCAGATATAATGATCTAAAAAAATCAATACTGTATCAGTTGGCTAAGAAATAAAGGTATTAGTTCTGTGCACTTTGTCGCTAATATCCAGGTAGAAAATGTCATCAGCAGAAGAATATTCAGTCTCTAGCAGCGGGTTTACAGAATATCATCTTGTAGACTCTTTTCAATTGACAAACTTATGTAAATCATTTCCGCGGAAATTATCTAGATGATAAAGAGAAAGAAAAACAATAAATAGAAAAAAATTCAAAGAGTGAATCCCAGTAATTGAATAGAAATAGGAGGAAAATGTGTGTGACGCAAATGAATATACTGTAACCGCCAATATGTCGGTTCCATTGATTTTTGAGAAGCACCCGAGAACGTCAAGACACGCGAAGGTGCAATTATAGTGTTACCGAATTGCAAGAGATCGCGCCAGCAGTAAATGGTATCCCTTGCGAGAATTTATTAAGGTTTCTGAACGCACTTGCGTAGAATAGCACCAGAACCGATCAGAAATCGCCCTTGAAAATATCAGCACTAGCGCAAAGCACCGCTACGAAAGCTCTCTCTTTTGCTGCCGACCGCCGATCTGGACGGACCGAAATTGTCCGTGTTGGACGGAGAGGAGAATTCGCCGTATTTCGACGATTAGAAGCTTGTAAAAGGTAATTCGTCTCATCATGTTAAAATAACGATACCATGTATGAGAGAATTGAGAATTTTAAATCATGAATATTCTGATAAATTCACGTGAACGCATTACGTAGAAATATACTATTTTTCTATCAACGAGGAAATAATATATTTCAACGTTCAAGAACGTATACTGAAGTAGAAAGCATGTGCTATAGGCAACGTTTCTTTCTATTTCCAGCTTTTTTTGCCTTTCGTCTTGACTTACCACGTAAGAAATTCATTACGCGGAGATATTGCGGTCATATTGTATAAAATTCGAAGGACTGTGGTAGCGATTTACCAGAGGACGTGTTCGCCGAAGCAAGGGGTTGCCACGACCTTGAAAGGATCTGGGTCGCCGTCGCCGCTCCAAGCTGTGGAAATATTTCTTCGAGACGACGTGTCGTGAGTCAGAAAACTTCACTAGAATTTCTCAAAAAGGAACTGTTTAAAGAAGCAAGAATTATTCTACAGAGATAGAATTCACCGCACTTACAGACGGAGATAGTCGAATAATTACATTAAAATCATTTAAACGTAATCTTTTACAATATTGCAGTCGTAAAAGGAAGCCAGATAGTTAATCCATGTAAAGAATTGTAAAAACCTATTTTTTTCGTTTTCTATTAACGATGATATATTTTTCTTTTAGTGTGTGTTTTCAATTTATTGTTTAATCGTTTTCAAACGGTTCAAAACCAATAATTAGTAAAAGAGTTATTATTAATTGTACGTTCAATGCATAACGATATTTTTTGCTGGCTAAATTGTATAAAGTAATAATCTACGTGAAAGTGAAACAACGTCTTGTATATATTTCATCCACTATTCAAATGACAATTTCTTTGAAGGTGTATGTAAAGGGTATTTTGGTATGTGATTCTTTTTCAGTATTTTGTGTTTCCATGTATTATTGTCTTGTGTACAGGTATTTTATTGTGATTTTTTTTGTGAAGTGAAGGGTAATATAATTTTATGTAAAGTGTTTATGCAAGTGTTACAACGCAACTGTAGTTGTTAGGTAATCACGTAATTGCTAAAGATAGAGCAAGTGATATAATTTTTCAATGCAATGTGTAAATGCTAGAAAAATTGTATTCAAGTATTTAACAGAATATATCTATAACTCTGTTCATAGTTAAAATATTAAGTTGCCTATGTTTCTTTTATTACAAAAGCAGGTTAAAAGACGAACCCACTCCTGTAGGGCAGTCAGGACATATAAAACCATTCCTAATTTTTGGTGTGACATTGTCATAACAAGTCATATATAAAGTAATACTACTAGGTTACTTGAGTGACCCGCTGTAGGCTTTTTGAGAATATAGTGAAAAGGTGGAGCGGTCACAATACCAACATAAAAAAGAGAAAAGATGAGTTTTATGAAGAAGGAAGATTAGTGAGACTCTAAGGAGAAGGTTTGAAGAACGCATTCTTATTTATCATTGTTAAGCCATTTTTTAAATAATCCATTTAACGAAGTACATTTTCTTAAAGACTAATGTTTACAATACATTCAGTATTATTTGGAGCATCCATTCTTCGGTGCTCTTTATTTAAAGATAACAGGCGACTCGAGAACACGGTAGAATTTACGAGGAATACCAAAAAATATGTATTCTAGAGTAGTATGTTAACAGTTTACTATTATTTAATGCAAATATAATAAAAATGGAACATAAAATGTAGAGTGTATTATTGTTCACATGTTTCAAAAAGCAAGCTTTATCTATTCGTTGAATTCATTGCACTTCATTGAACTCTCTTTAAGAACTGTACCATCCGCGAAATGCACTTTCATTTTACTTCCAAACTTCTTCCTCTAAATATATATTTCCTTTTCTGTACACCTCCTAATTTTAAGGACCTTATTGCCCTCTCGGGCCGGGGACTAGACGAACGTGCAGCGTCGCACGTGTGCAGGGAGAGGCGTCGAAGGAGGCGAACCGTGCGTCGGCGCCTCGGTGACGCTCCAGTGCTCATGTCGACGCGCCACCTCGCCTCCTGCCCTCTCGCATCCATCACCTCGTCCGCGAGCCACTGACACGGGTGCATTTCTTGTCGAAATGCTCAATTTATGTTTTTTTAAATATTCGTTCTTCGAATATTCAAGTGTAGTAATGTGATTTTTTTATTTTAATAATCATAGTATATGCTCGTACATAAAAGCGAATATGTGCCAACGCGACTAAATAAATTATTTAAATAAGTATATAAATGTGTAAGTCGTAGTTAATGTATCACTAGATTTTGCTGTAAAACATCTTGCTTGTTCTGAGTAAACGTATGGAAGGTAAAGCTATTAGAATTAGAAAGCCGATCTGAGTGGCTGAAATAACTAACGATGGAGTGAATATTTCGATCTAAGTGGTCGCGGTGGAACCCGCTTAGGCATGGCTCTTTGTGTTGTGGCTTGGTAGATTTCCCGTCTCACCGTGCATAACTTTTTGAAGTACATCCTTTCAGACCATGTCTGCCTGGTCGGCATAAGAGGCAAGGGAACGTTCTAGGCAGTGTTTTTCCCGAACTTGTGTATTCTGTCATGAAGCGACAGACCCATCACCTTTGATCTCCCACTGACATGTGCCATTCTCTACCAGACATATACCTTCACCATAACCGGTGAATAACAAGAAAAGAACGGAAATGGGCATAACGACTGTCTCCGTCTATCGAGGAGGGAAAAGGTCCCAATCCGGCACCAAGCTGAATGGATTACAAGACAATGGGGAGGGGTCACAGTCCCAGGAACTCGCGGGGCAAGAAAACTAGTGAAGTACCTAGAAGGTCGCTCCACTAGAAAAGTTCTTGAGTCTGTGTCTTGATCGAAAATATCCGTTTACATGTTATAGTTACAAGTTCAAAGTAAAGTAAAACATAAAAATAATACAATAATAATAACAATAATAAACATACAAATTGACAATAAAAGTTTACCATTCACACATTCTTGAAATTTCCTGTGTATAATATGTCTTGAATGAAAATGTTGTTAAATACTTTACAGGTCATAAATCTACGTCACGCTATTCATTTAAAACAACTCTTGTATTTTCTCTGATAGTACTTGAATACAAATATAAGTGATCACCCAACCCTCTGTTTTCGAGCTAGTACATAAATATCCAGGCTTGCGATTTTACCGATATGCATTCCTTTGCTCGCTGCGAGGTAATAAAATGTAATGGGAATATGTTAAAAAGTAATTTTATATTATTTACGCATGTAGCTCTGATGATGGTATTCAGTGCATGTACATAAAAGAGCCAACGCTTTCGGTTCTCAATACCTCAGATTGATTTAGTTAGTAACGATGTGTGCTAGGGAAACAGCAATGTTATTTTAGAGTCGCCCATATGTCGGAGATCAATTATTTGAGCTTAACAAGCACCATGTTGTAGGTTTAATATACCTTCTACATAGCAAGTAGCTTTTCATCCAAAATACGTGTACAACTATATAAACTACATGTCTCAGTCTTCCAGTAGCTCTCATACAAATTTCCCTTTCTAATAACATTTATACAAGTTCCACTTGGTAGAACTGTATAAACTGAACCATTAACTGTTGCGTTCGCAGTGTGGTACTCCGGAAGAAGGAAATAAATTACTAGTACTTCTTTTCCCACGTTGTCGAGTGTTGCGAGGAAAACGAAACATTCACCTCACAAAGTCTGCTTCTGGGCAACGGAAAAAATATGTAATAACTCTAATCTATAATGTAATAACTATATGCACTAATACACTATAATGTAATAACTTCAAACATGCCATATCAATCATTCAAACCATGAAATTAAACTGTGCATCATATTGTGTTGATTGTGTTTTTTACTGAGAAAGTTTTAAATGCCCATATCGAGAAATGTTTTTCTAGGTAAAACGAATCAGACCAAAAAGAATATCCGTTGTGTATGAATTTATTCCAGTTTTTACAATCACGATAAGAACAGTAATCGTGTCACATTGGGCGTCTCTTAATTTGCACAGAACAGAAATTTCATTCACCATTGCAGTATTGGAAATCACTACTAGATTTTTTAATTAAAAGTTCACTGTGGATACTTTAAAACAGTTTATTTTTTATTGCAAATCATTGTGTGCATCCTGTCTGTATCTCACAAATTTAACAAAATATTAGACCTTCATTTACATTAGAAAGATGTTCTGCTTTTCATAGAAAATATGCTTTAGACTTGAAAAGAAAATTCAAAAATAATCATTAAGAAAATTGGAAATTGTAAACACTACCACTGGCCAAAAGGACTGAACATTGCCTCTGGCAAGGAAATACTCTCATTCATTCGTAGCGTGGGTGTGGCGGAGCATCCACATACGAGGCGGCCGGTCCAGAAGGTCGCGCGCAAGCCGGGCTCTGCGCGCCGGATCTCGCAGGTGCCAGGCCGGGCCGCCACCTGAGACGCGATCGCTTATCGATTATCCCCGAGGGTAAACAACGAGCCCCTTAGCGGCTGATGGGAATGCCGGAGGAGAGGGCCCTGTCGCCCGCAGCGCAAACAGGCGCGCCCATACACGCCCAAACATCTCGCCCGCCGACGCCAGGCGCAGGGCGGCCAAAGCGCCCGGAGCGCCTCGCAGCGCGCACGCAGAGGCGCTGAGTGGCACGCCGCGCCGGGCCGCGCCGGCCGCGAGGTCGTAGGCGCAGGTGGACGGCTCAAGGCTGCGCGTTAGCTGTCTCATTTGCAGAATAACAGCCCACTCAATCTCAGCAGATTTAGCCACTTCGGTGGTGTAACCGTTACCGTATCGGACTGTTATTTAGACGGCTTGGAGCGGGTTCAAACCTGATAGAAGCAGTGTATTTTTAAGGGCGAAAAACTCCTTCGTACGCCTTCTTTCGGAGAAGAAGTAAATCGGCAGTCCTATGTTGAACATTTACTGCATGTAAGAGATCCTCGAGCTTAAAAGAAGCTTCTGTGCTAAATCTTCTGTTTTGCACCCCAATTGATACTTTCTTTCGCTGCTATATGGCAAAAGAAGCATAGTGAAATTGTCATGACTAGGCGAAAGAGTAGGCCTCTTAGCCTGAGCTTTACCAAGTAAAAAAAGGCATGATTGATTGATGGATTGATTGAGGTAACGTAAAATGGTACCTCTGGGCCAACCGATACAGCTTCAAACAGAAACGTCGACCCATATCTGTCGATTCATGCTTCCAATGCAATATTTTATACCTGCAATTATATTGTCTGTGAATTTCCTTTTTCGTAAATAAGTGCGTATATTTTTGATTATATTCATTAAAATATAAGCATTTTACGAAATTAATGGTGGGAGCTACGAAATTTGTAAAGGAGACATCCACATTTACAATATGGAATGGAGAGTATATACTTCTATTCATCACACTCCTAATTGATAGAAAATTTCGCTGCTTACATTTTCGCTGCCTTCATTAACAGACCTGCAAACATTTCTGAATCCATATCTTATGGGCAGAGATCGACAGTTTCTTGTATAATTTAATGCTGCAACTACAAAGACATGAGGAAACTCTAGAAGAGATAAGTCACATTTTTCTGTATTTTTCTATTTGCATTTTAGCGTTACATTTGTGAATAATGTTTTAAGGAATACAGCTGCATTTCGACTTTATCACTCTTGTACGCAAGTTATTAGGAAGTTACTTAGGTTGTAGAACAGTGTTGGGACATGTAATTTCCTAATTCTTTCCAAAATTATTAAGAAAATTAGAATTTAAAAATTTCCACTTTAATGAATTAAAACAAAAAAAAGGAATATTTTATATAAATTTCAATACGAACTTGCTGATACTCCATTAATCGGAAGCAGATAAAGTTGTGAGAAAATCAAATTACCCTCACTTGAACCAAATACGTTTTTACATCAGTATTTCGGAAAAACGACGATTTGTAATACTACTGTATTTACTTATCTTGCAATTGTAACTACTCGTACTTTAAATGATTAATAATTAGTACGTTAACGCGTCCTTACAGCCCATTCCACGTGGCAGCAAATTCATGGCTCAAATCTTTGCTTTCTGCTTCATCACATGTGCAACCCTTGTTCCGGCTTGCGCTGACGTCACAGGCTCCGCGTAATGAAGCCACAAAGCGCGCGTCCTGCGTCGCGAATCGGTCCCCGACAGTCCCACCGCCGCCTCCACCCTCACGCACCAACCAACATCACAGCCATTGCCACCATTCTCGCCGTCGCTATTACCTCTGCCGCTCATATACCAATTTCTCCATCTGGCATTCCCAATCCCACCAGTTCATCCCCTCGCCATACACCTCTTGCCCCTCCCGTCTCCGCGGTTGCCACCGCTCACATAACGTCATTACTACCCTGATACCGCCCCCTCAGCCTTTGCCATCCTGACTTTGCCACCCGATCACTGACATCCTGCCACTGCCAATCCGGCAGTACCATCTTATCTCTCACAGCCCGACAATGCAAAACCTACACGTCCACCGTCCTCCCGCCATCTCTCCCATATCAACCGATTTCTTTCTAACCACTTGTGCCATCCTCTACTACCACCATCACCAATACCAACAAAAACAACACCATCTTCTCCGCTACATATTCCTCTTCCTCTGTTTCGGCTGTAGATTCTGGTGCAGTCCTACCATCTTACTCCTTTAAGTTGTTTCTCCTCCTCCTCCTCCTCCTCCTCCTCCTCCTCCTCCTCCTCCACCTCCTCCTCCTCCTCCTCCTTCTCTCCTCCTCCTCCTCCTCTCCT